>LGRX02026059.1:0-69430 GCA_001247695.2 Cymbomonas tetramitiformis | reverse complement strand
TGCGTATCCTCTCTGCCAGCTGGTTGGCGCGGTTCACGCGCTCCTTTGGCGATCGACTCCCGGGGTGTATGCGGCTGCGGGCGCGCTCCGACATCTTATCCACCAGGTCCTTGGCAGCCTCTGGGGATTTGCGCAGAGCTCTGCGGACCTTTTGCATGGCGACCTCGAGGGGGAGGGAGTACAGATCTCTCTTCCAGTGCCACGCAGTTAGCGTTTTCCGTGGGTCTGCGAGGTTGGACTGATAGATGGGCAGTGGTAGGACAACACGCGGTCGGGGACGAAGATCGCGGGGCTCTCCGCGGTTGCTGCCCATAATGGGGGGTCTGTGCCGGGGGACTCGCCGTCCCCTCCGACCCTCGATCCTCGCTTGTGTATAAGCAGGGCCGTCATCAAGAGGTAGTGACGGCTCATCGAAGGGGGTGCTTCCTGCAAGAGGGTGGCTAGACAAGTCATCCCTCGGCGGCGATGGGGCACCAGCTGAGCGGTAGGTGCGTCGCAAGCGGGTCCCAGAGGTGAAGGCCACGCTCTTGGGATGGGGACGTTGGCCCCAAGGGTCTCTGCGTCCTCGGGCGCGTCGGGGTTCCACTGGTTCTGACCGCTTCTCCAGGGCGGAGAGGGTCTGATCATCAGGGCAAGACCTCACTTCCTCGAAGGGCAGGGTCTGGGGCTGGCCGCCGGCCAGTCATTCATCGCTCTCCACCGGGGGAAGGCCGTCACCCTCCACAAGCTCGATGCCCGCACGGGCCGCCAGGGTCTGGTAGCTCTGCTCGTCCTCACAGGTAGCAAGAGCCAAGACCTCCTCGGAGAACTCCTCTGGGACGCCGTCCACCGAGGAGATGTCCTCCTGCTGCTCGATGGCCCAAACGACGGCGGCTACAAATCCAGGGGAGTTCGCCAGTCGAGCGGGTGCATTGGCCCTCCACTCCTTGAGTTTAGCCTCGTCCGTACAGTTACGGACGATGTGCTCCGCAGAGCCGCAGGCGAAGCACCGGCGGACTTTCGGAGCGTCGGGGCGAGAGAGGCCAGGTGGTGGTGGCAATGGGGTCACTGCCGCGGCGACGGTGGTGGCAGGCCCATTCTCCAGCATGGCAAGAGCTGGGCGGTTCGAAGAGGGGGTACGCCTGTAGAAGGGGGTGCGAGGTGGTGGATTAGCGAAGGAAACGGTACGGGGAGGACGGTCTTGAGAGCGCCTCTGAGCCGCCTCCGTGTCAATGTCACTCTCCACCTCCTCAGCAACTTCCCGAATCTTCAACAAGGCGTTGTGGGTGCATGGGATGTCGTCAGCGACGGCCTTCCTCTCCCACTCTTCTGGTTTGGAGACATCCAAGTGGATGGCTCTCAGGCGCCGCATCACCTTGGGTGCATATTTCAACCCTCGGCGGTACGTAGAGAGCATCGACAGGTTGGTCATCTCCACGCAATTGGGGACTCTGCCGGCCAGGAAGTTGACGGAGGCCATGCGGGTCTCCAATCGCGAGAAATACTCCGCCGCGATCTCGTTCATCGCCTGCTTCAGGGCAATGGCCTCGCCATGTGCGTTCTCCAGGTAGGCCTGCGTCAGGGAGCACACCGCCAGATCGCTGAAGAACACGTCCAGCTCCCCGTAGCGTTGGTGCCAGGCTCGCTCGGACCCAAAGGTCCCCGCCGCGCGCTCCAAGAACTTTCTCTGCTGGTCTTGAAGAGTGTGCTCCTTGAAGCTCCAAAGAAGGCTTGACACACTCGCCTGGTACGCTGATACTGACGGCGTACAACTGGGAGTGGTCAGTGCTTCGATCACGATGGCCTCCTGGAACACCTTCCGCACCATGTTGGAGTAGTGCTCCAACTGCGTCAGGAGGCCCTCCTTGTCGGCCGATTTCGTGTCGGACGCGGAGCGGGGGAACCTGGTGACGCTCTTGACCAGCTTTAGCACCATCTCCTTGGTCTTGTGCTCCAGGCGGACCTCGTCTGAGGATGCTCGCAGGTTAGTGCCCTGCGGCAGACAGACGATGCCTGGAACAAAGGGGGTGGCGCTGGGAGAGAGCACGGGGTTCGCAGCGGCGGCAGAGTGAACGGGGTTCGCGGCAGTGGCAGAGTGAACGGGGTTTGTGGTGGCGGAGTGGGGGAAACGGGCTGGAGGTGGTGGTCCCGGGGCATGCGCGGGCGGAGGCGCAGGCGCGGGATTTGTGGGGACTGCGGTCGGAGTGGGCGGTAATGTAGGGGCTGATGGTGGTGCGGGGAGTGGAAGAGGTGTATGGAAGGGCAGGGGTGTGGATGGTTGTGCGGCCACCACGCTCATGCTCCGGTACCAATCGGAGTTGCTGACCTCCGACCACGCGGCGAGCCCGTCCTGATCGAAGTTCTGCATCTCCGACTCCCGCGCTGTAGCGGGGATCCACTCCCATACTGGCTGCCCCATGCTGGTAGACCGCACATTGGCCGCGGCTGGGTCCCCCATTGCCATATCCATGACCTCGCGGTCGACCATGAGGACCCAGGTCTCCACACGAGGGTTGGTAAGGGGTAGGGGTGCATGGTGTAGCCGGCCTCCCATGCGCGCATATGCGGTCAGCGGCGCTCCCAGCAGGTGCATGATCCTGAACAAGATGGCGTCGCCCTGCACCCCGGCCCGGCGGCGTTCATCCCATGGCAGGGAGACGGTTGCCGCGCCTCGCACCCCAGCTGACTGGTGCACCCACAATGACCCACCATCGTGGGTGACGAAGAGGGCTCTGACCTCTGGGTACTGAGGGTAGGAGGGCTCTGGTGCGGGGTCGTCAGGGGGATCCTGAGGTGGATCACTGGGGGGGCCTGGTGGCGAGTCGCTTGAACTGGAGTCTCTGGGCTCTGAGTCGGGGTTGCCACCGCCGTGCACCACCGTCTCCATCGACTGCCGCCGGCGGGCCACCATCATGTTGTGGGGATTTGGCCGACCCTGAGTGGGAGGTTCGGCGGGAGCGGTCTCAGCGGCGGTCTGAGGCACTGGAGGGGTTACGCCGGCGGCGGCGTCTGCCTCGTGTAGATGGTCCGCCGTCAGGCCCTGTGCGCTGCCCTGAGGGTCGCCTGGTGGGGAGGCTCCTGCCGATGCCGCCGCGCCAGGCAGCGCGAGTCCTCTCGAGAGCACCGCGGAGATGTCCAGGGCCTGTACTGCCGCCAGGACTTCTCTGCGAATGTGTTCACTTCGGCTGCTCGCGTCCGAGTCGGAGCCGGACCTGTGGGCGGCCCTCCGCCTGCGCTCAGCCCGTGCCTGCGTGCTTCGGCTGCCTCTGGTCCCCGTGCTGGTGCGGCTGATGTCCGTGCCGGAGTCGGGGTCAGAGTGATCAGGTGCGTGGCTTGGGCCTGGAAGATGTTTGCCATGTGTCGCAGGGCCCGAGGATGCCCTTCGGGAACGCCGACGCCGGCGAGTCTCTGAGGTTGTTGCCACCGCGGGAAGGTGACGCACCAAGAGCTGGGTCCCGCCCGAGACGTTCTGCTGGACTCCGCTGTCAAGGGGTACCTGCAGAGGGTCCGGCAGGGCCGCGGCGCCGATGCTGATGAAGTGCTGCAGCGATGAGAGATCCGCGCCTGAGTCATGAGGCGCGGAGGTGGCTGGTGCCAGCTGATGGGGCTGCTGTGGTCGATGCTGCGGCTGTTGTGGCGGCTGCGGCTGCTGTTGCTGCTGCTGCTGCTGCTGCTGCTGCTGTAACTGCTGCTGTTGTAACTGCTGCTGCTGTAACTGCTGCTGCATCGGTTCCAGTGGCTGCTGCTGAAGCCACTGCTGTTGCTGCTGTTGGTACGCGAGCCACTGCTGCTGCTGCTGTAGCTGTTGTTGGAACGGTGTGGGATATGCGCCCACGGGGTGATGGGTTCCCAGTGTGAACGGCACTGGTGATACTCCCCCAGCGAGGGGCGCTGATTGGGGCAATACCCAATTGACGCCGTTCCATACAGCCTGTGCGGGGGTGCCATCCGGCATAGTATAAGGGCGGGGCACCGCTGTGTAGGGCATGGTGGTGCCTGGATGTGGAATGGGGTGAGCGGAAGCGTATGCGGTGGGCGATGGGAAGGTCATGGGGGAGAACAGTGTGTGGTGTAGCTGCTCTGCGCTGACACCCATGCTGGGAAATGCTTCTGATGTCTGCTGTGACATTCTGACTGCTGAGCTGGTTGAGTTCAAAGACTGGGTGTGGCAATAGCCACAGGTGAGCAAAAGTAGTGAGTGCTCGCCTTTTTATTTAATCAGTCTCGTCCTCGTCGATGTCACTCGCTGGAGGCGAAGGAGCGGGGCTTCCAGGTGGAGATGGGGGAACCCAATCAGCGCCAAGGAGGACCCAAGGGGGGGCGTCGATCACTTGTATTGCCTGGTGATGCCACACGTGGTCGTAATGTACTGGTGGGATAGCCAGCGTGACTTTGCCCAGGCGTTCAGTCGCTGTTCTCCTCTTCGTCGTCAGAGGAAGAGGGGGAAGGAGGGCCGCTCCAAGGACCGCTCTGCCAGAAAGCGCCTGCTGGTGGATAGGTAGGGTCTGGAGGGAATACCCACTTAATAGGTCCTTGCTTCCACCACGCTCTTCTGTACTTGTCTGGGTCTGGGGGTACTGCCATGCACCAGCGAACTCAAAATTTGGCCAGGGCTCCGCGACACGATTTTTGAGTGCCTAGGCGCGCAAGCAAGGGTCAAGCAGCGACGAAAGGAGAGGTGCCAGGTCCAATGCAGAGGTCCAGTGAAGTCCCAGACGGTATTTGTACTCCGTAGGTCCCAAAAAAGCCCCAGTCAGTGCACTGCTGGAAGATACCAGGAGGTGCTGAAGGGCTGCCAGAAACGTCCCAGAATTGCTGAAAGCGCCGTTTGGCGTGGAGCTTTCCCCGCTGCTGATGGCCGTGAGGGCGGTATCAGGGGTTTCTAGGCTGTTCTATGGGGTCTAAGGAGGGGTTTTCCGGTGGTGGGGGCTACTGGGAGAGGTTTTGGGGTAGGCTGGAAACTGTCAAAAACGGCTATTTTTGGCTGTTTTGGGCGGTTTTTCGCCTTTTTGGGGCTCTGAAAGGTAAGCTATATGGTTTTCTTGGCTACTGTAGACCGGGGAAACCCTTTAGGGTGCTCCCTGACGGTCGTTTGTGGCCTGGGACGGACTTCGGGTTTAAGATCGGAAAACGAATGCTTGGGTTTCTGAGCCAGTTTGAGCCCCCAGTGTTAAGGAGCAAAAATATGAAGTTTTGGAGATATTTTCCAGAGAATACGGCCGTTAGATACGAAAAAAAATGTACTTACGGAGGCAAAAATTGCGCACAGATAGCCGGAAGTACAGCTCTCCCCCTGTATCACAACGAAAGTTCCAATAGGTCCGTGGGCGAGTTGCGCAGAGGCGAAATCGCAGCACGCTGATACCAAATGTGCCAGGGAAACTACGACGAATACTCGGAATGATGTTTTTGATTGAAACGTGCAAAGGTACACAATTCGGTTTTTATAATATACTGGATCAGGGCCAGATTGAGGTGCAAACGATAGTTCGGTTCCGAGTTCTGAAGGCTAAACACTTCTCAAGTGCTCCACTTATTCACTCGTCACTCAGGTTGCAGGGTCAACCACTCGACAGCCGATGTCACACTTCGGCTCAACGTTCAATTCCCGATTCGATCTCATTTCTAATTCCGATTCGTCATTCTCGATTCAGATGTTATGCCGACAGACTGACACGATGACTGCCCCACAGTACTGTCATACTACTGTACTGTCATACTGTCATACTGTCATAGCGTCATACTGTCATATTGTCATAACCTTGATATCTGATATTCGATTTCATTGTCTTTTCAACCCCGATGCGAATCTGACCATTCTTCGAGGGTCTGACTGAGTTCCACGATGACACCCCCCACAGTACTGTCATACTACTATAGTGTCATACTGTCATACTGTCATAGTGTCATACTGTCATACCCCGGACATCTGGTATTCATTCTCATCGTGATTTCAAGCCCAATTTCACTGTCATCGTGCCAATCCCAGATTACCCCCGATGACATACATACGGACACATAGGCATATCGGCTCACGCTGTGCCTCCGGGCACATTTTGCAAATAGTTGTAGATAGCATATTCGTAATTCGTCCTCGGAATTGAATATAGTGTTGCAATGTACTAGCGTATGAAACAAGTTGACTGTATTGGCTACACCGGTGGTGGAGAAAACCGAACGCCTAACATTCAAACTCCTCAGCAATCCCGAAGTACTCCTCCTGCCAGAACTCGACCCCCTTCCAACAATGGCAAACTGTTCAAGAAGCAACGAAGGGATAGTGGTGTGCCTGCCGGTGAAGATCCCTTCTTTGCAGATGGTGAAGAGGTGACGAAGGGAAGGGGTCGTACACGGACCCATTTGTATGACAAAACACCCACGTGGGCTCAAGAAGCACAAGATGGAAGTGTAAGGCATGCAGAATGTGGCGCTATCAGAGAGCAACGGCAACTCCTTAATGGAGCCATAGGGTTTTATGTTACGGTATTCACAGGGAAAATCAGCTATGTGAAATCTTTCAAGTATGATGCTCAAACAAAAACAGTCACTTTTGCCTTGCCAGATATTGATCTTCTGTGGCGCACACGCACAGAGCAGGCAAGGTTGAATGTGGAGGACCTCACAGAGTCTTTTGCTTACGCCCTCAACATAAACATGCGAGGTGCGCTCCCGAGTCTCCCATTCAACCACAATATGTTGTTGTATCCTCCATCGGTCAGCCCCGTGCCCGATGCGTGCCTCGGGACTCCTCGCTCAGCCCCGTGCCAGATGCGTGCCTCGGGACTTATTGTCACCCCGTGCGGATGCGTGCCTCGGAACTCATTGGTCGACCCCGTGCCAGATGCGTGCCTCGGGACTCATACAATCATGGGTCAGCCCGTGCGGATGCGTGCCTCGGGACTCATGGGTCAGCCCCGTGCCAGATGCGTGCCTCGGGACTCCTCGCTCAGCCCCGTGCCGGATGCGTGCCTCGGGACCCATTAGTCAGCCCCGTGCCAGATGCGTCCCTCGGGACTCATGCGTTAGCCCCGTGCCACGGCCGTGAATTTGAGATTCACGGCCGTGAATTCAGATTCACGGCCGTGAATTTGAGATTCACGGCCGTGAATATCAGATTCACGGCCGTGAATCGCGGGTGCAGGGCGTTCGGGAGGGGAGGGACCTGTATGGTATTTTCTCGAAGTATTATCAGATGTGTTCCCAAAGTGACCAAAAACCGTTAGATTCGGAATCGAACGGTTTTTGGTCACTTTGGGAACACGTCGCAAAATACTTCGAGAAAATGCCGAACAAATTCACAGGTCGTCGGTCATAGCGCGTGTTCAGGTGTTGTCACCAAGCCCACATCAGCACTCACATAAACGTACGTAGCCCCTCCCGAACCCCATGCACCGTATGGTTTAGGCCTTTCCGAACGCAGTGCAGCCGCGATTCACGGCCGTGAATTTCGGGCTCAAGATAATACTCTATACTGAAAAGACTTGTACGGTATTTTCTCTAGGTATTATCAGATGTGTTCCCAAAGTGACAAAAAACCGTTAGATTCGGAATCTAACGGTTTTTGGTCACTTTGGGAACACATCTGATAATACTAAGCGAAAATACCATACAGTATTTTCTCTAGGTATTATCAGATGTGTTTCCAAAGTGACAAAAAACCGTTCGATTCGGAATCGAACGGTTTTTGGTCACTTCGGGAACACATCTGATAATACTTAGAGAAAATACCATACAGTATTTTCTCTAGGTATTATCAGATGTGTTCCCAAAGTGACAAAATACCGTTAGATTCGGAATCGAACGGTTTTTGGTCACTTTGGGAACACATCTGATAATACCTAGAGAAAATACCGTACCCGTCTTGTAAATTTACCGTAACAACTTGAGGTAATTTATCATATTAAACGCAACAAAAAAATGGCCGCAACCGTGGAGTGCACCCCTTGCAACTTTCGTAGAGCGAAAAAGGACGAAGAACATCTTATAGAAGCTGGGACATATTGGCTTGGGTTGGGCGACGGCCCGTACCCGCCTCTACAAGATCCACACGCGTACCAATGTTTGACGCGCGTTTCGGAGCGATGCCAAGTGCATAAGGCACTTGTGAAAATGAAGGAATACGGGGAAGAGGATCAAGTGGAAGAATTCGCATCGCCTTGGCGTATTTTATCGATGCTTGGACCCCGTCCCGAAAGGCAAAGCAAGTTGGAAAATTATTGGATGTGGTGCAACGAGATCGCAAGCATGCGACTCGTTTTCCGCGAGACGTATTTAGGCGTGAACACTGAGTACAAGGGAATTCGGAACTATAACGGGCTTGTTGAAAAATACAAGTCTTTTCACGTGTGTAGCAAGTGCGTGCGGCTATGCCAAAACCTATGTCGTGGTTTGGAGAAGCCATCTTTACGCTCTGGACGCCAAGGACCTCAAGACTTTTTGACGGTCTCTTTCGAGTTGTTGTGAAAGAAGCACAATGCAATTTTATGAACACAAGCTAGCAATAGAACACTTTGTAATATATGTATGTTAATACATGTTCATTCGCTATTAATTATATGTTTGCATGTGTCTACGGGTACAAGCAAACTGTGCACATGAACAAGCCATCTGGAACTCGTGTGAGAGGAGGAATCATACAATGCATGTGGTACCCCTTGTCACAACCATCGCACACTAGCATTTTGCTTGCATAAGTCGCCTTAATGCATATCTCGCACTTCAAGGAGTGCGAGACGGTTTGGGAGCTCATGACCTCACGGTCCATTGCGTCCTCCTCAATAGCGTCACTTGCCTTTTCCCCCGCTAGCCTCTTCAACTTGCCGGTGATCTTGCCAAGGGGTTGTCGCCGAAGTGCAGAAGTAGGTTTCATTGGTCGGCCAGCTTTGGGAATCCGACCGATCAAGTCGAGCTGTTTTTCCAAAGGTGCTTTGAACTTTCCTTTGAATAACCCCACTGCCACCACGTCCGCGCACACACCACTTTCGTAGAACTCAGGGCAGTTGCACGTGTAGTGCACATAATCAGTCGGGGTTGTTGAAGCCTGCACAAGCACGAAGGAGGCATATAGGGAGACGAACTCGTTGAACGTCGTCACATTGGCGGGGGGGTTCACGGGATCACGGATAAGTGATAGGAACTCAGCGGCCATAACAAGTATTTCTTTCCGTTTGTCCGCGATGGTGACCGATTTCAGACTGTTGAAGGTCTTCATTGTAGGCAACACGAACACCATGATCTCCTCGTCAGGTAGGTGGGGTAAGCGGGTCGCCTTGGTCATAAGTTCCATGACGTTGCTTTCCACCATGAGTAGGGCCTCCCGCCACATATCGTGTCGCACAATTGGACCAGTAGGCAAATAAAGCATGTTCGCGCTCGAAAATAGTTTCGTTGCGAACATATTTCATAGCACTTTTATGAAACCGAGCCAGTTGTAGCTGTTTGCCGTTGCACAGAGCTGCCTTTGCCCACCGATTGTTGGACTCGGGGCTATTTTGCGTGGAAGGTTTGCCAGGAGGCATCGTCCCTAGCACCCAACCACTCCATTGGCCCCACCAAAAGTCCACGAACCACGAGCATATGTACTCCTCCTCCTCCTCGAAGGACAACATCAACAACTTGAAGGCTTCGGTGCGCACAGAAGTGAGCGTGATACGGTGAACACCGGTAACACCGGTCTTGAAGCTCTCCACGTTATTAGCGTCGTTAAACATGCTAGACTTTTCGTTGAGTTTCATCTTGCAGTGTGCCCAACATATGCCTTGTTTGACGTCCTCCACCATTATGATTTCGTCGTTAATGGTTTCGTCAACACGGTCTCCCCGCTCTAGGTGATTGAAGACGACCTGAGCGGTTTTGGGTAGGGACAAGTTTGCATTGTAAAACGCTAGGGAGTGGTCAAGCGTGTGAAGCTTGGGTTGCCACAAAACGCCAAAGGAAATGCGTATCGCCCGAAGGACGAGAAAGTCCACGAGCTCGGAGGCGAAGGCGTCCTCGTGGGACTTCAAGGCCATGTAGCCCATTCTGAAACGTTTATCCAACCAGCAAGTACCGCCGAACTCAACGGGAAAGCCGTTCCAGTTGGTCTTGTAGGTGTCGTCCCGAGAGCGGTGGTCGCTAGTGGACAAAACTTGAAGTAGTTCCCAAGTGGTGTAGATCACGGTCCAGCGTTTTCGTTTTTGTTGAAGTTGGTAGTCCTCAACAAGTTGCTGGTAGTTGCGTAAAAGCGCCCGAAGGTTTAGCTTGCCCTTGTAGAAATGCGACTTTTTGGTACTCCACCCGTGACATGCCAAAAGATTGGACGCGAGCTCCAGGAAGTGGGAACAACCGTCTGACGCCAAGAGTTTTTCAAATTCTTGCTGTAGGCGCCGTTCACAAACGGCTGGGTCCTCCCTCCACTTGTCATGCCGCCAAGCTACCATGATTTCCAAGCAAGAAGTTGCTTGGAAAATCAAGGGAGGTAAGTTGTTGCGTGAGTTATCTTTGTACGCAGGAACAACGGCGTAGCTTCCGTCTTGAAGAAGAACTTGGCCGTCAAACATGCACAACACCCCGGGGGTGTCGAGGTCCGTGATGGGGATGGCGAACAAGTTAGCTGTCACGCACTCGTGCATATAGTTACCGTAGGTTTTAATATCTTCAGTTTCCCAAATTCGGTACTTATTGTTGTAGGCATAATTGCAGATTGTTGCGTAAGCCGGTACTGTCGGGTGGCTGAGGTCGTCCTTCATTTCTAGGAACACGGACTTTGGCCCCTTGCCCATCTTCAAGTGCGTGTCCAAATAGGTTTTTACTCGAGGGTTCAAGCCTTTGTTGAAGAATCCCGCGTGATCGTGTTCTCCACTCTGGAACAAGTCACAACAGTCGTCCGAGGTTTGCATGATTTTGAAAAACGCTTGACAACCGCTGGACTTGTACAACGAGCACTTAAACTTGTGTGTAATATTGCCCGTTTTCCTAGCTATGTGAGGTTTGTCCGCCTTGGAGAAGCCTTCAGAACACACCGCTGTAATCTTTTGGATACAGCTATCCCAAGATGAAGCACTTAGCAAGGCCACCCACTCTTTACGCTCGTGCGTCCGTGTCCGCTTGCGCGTAGGGAGTTCATCAATTTCATTCTCGGGATCGGAATCCTCATAAACTTCTCGTCCATCCTTCCCGGGGCTAGTGAACTGCAAATTTTCCTCCTCCTGGTCCTCCATGGCTGTGAAGTGTTGGGGGGTGTGCTAGTCAAACTGCTTGTAAATTTTTTTGGCGCTCGATTGAATTAAGCATGGTTACATGTGACATATAATCTATTCCCCAAAAACAGATCGAAATTTCTATTCCCCATTTTGGAGTTTTCTATTCCTCGATAACCTTTTTTCCCGTCCAAGCGCTCAGTGTCGTGAAACAGCTCCCAGATTCAGATCCAGGGTCCTTTGCTGGCATTCGAGAAGCCTTCAAGCAGGAAATGCGGGGCAAGTTGACGAACACCTTGCTCGTTCGAGGTCCCTTTGCTGCCCAGGCCTGGACATACAAGGCCCTCAAATGGCTCAAGCAGTTGCTCGGCAGCGACAAGCAATATTGGATCGTAGACGGTTCAGAGTAAGTCTCGCCAAAATACTTTTTTGTGCACAATCCATTTTTCCTTATATCAAACTTGCTATCGGATCTTGCACATGCCATGGCAATTTGAGTATGCTGTGCACACTATGGTTTGTGCAGGAGTGGTATCCAGAAAGCACGGTATGCCGAGGGCATCCAGACTTGTGTGCTTCAGTCTGATGAGGGCACTCCTGCCACATAATAAAGTGGGTGTGGCCACCTCAAAAAATTCCCACCACTGGCAATTGTGCAACGAGTATCACAGACCACGGTATGCCTAGTAGGGGGAAAAGACTTTTGCCCGGCATTAGTAAACTCACCGTTTTCCTACCAAGTGGATGACACACGTTCGTCTTGGGATCCAAGACAAAATCGTCGCCAACGAAGGCCTCCTCTCCACTCACCAAGTTGATGACCGTGGACTCCACGATGTGCGCAATCCTCTCGCCCTCCTCATTTGCGGTCACAGGAGACCAGTGCGCACCTGAAGAATTCGATTAGAACGCCTCAATAATAGCTGAAAATATAACACTAAGATCAATGAGCGCAATAGCTACGAACCTCTGTACACGAGGTTCCGCGGTTGTTGCGCTACGCGAGGTCCACTATGTATTGCAGGTACTTGGACAAAAATTGTTCCGACTTGGTCGAGGAGGAGGGGAGAGCGAGGCCTAACTTTTTCTTCGATCTCCGCAGCAACTCGAAGTGACATCAGCAATGCCCGTTTTGAATTTCCTAGAACATCAGACTGTGATACGGGCCCCGCTTCTGCTCGGCGTTGGCCGGATGGCTGGGTGAGTCGCATCAGCAGCTCACCCATAAGAGAGACATAGCTGATGCTATGTTGTTGCTGACATTTTCGTATCAAAATTTCTGCTTCCTGCATAAGTTGCTGCCGGGTTTCTGGGGCACTCATCCTGTCACAATATCACAATAGAAAATGGGCACGAGTAGTGCCTTCGAGCAGATATAGCACCAACAAATATCCGTTCAGTAGCAAAAAACATTGGCAGGTTCGAATGCTGTCATACTTGTACCGATTCGAAAGTCAGCGCATATGTTAACATACAGTAATTCATTTATATGACAAAGGATCCTCTCTACACAGTCTCTGAAGGCCTCACGCAGAGAAAAAACTTATGTATAAATATAACATGAATATATTAATGCCACGTGCAACCTCCTACAGAGATTCTCAGAAATTCGCGAAGTTGACGAAAGCGCTTCAGATATCTGGGGCGCTCACAGCAAACGACAAGTCATCACATGTCAGCGACCGTGAACGTGACCGTCTCCGCTCGTTTGGCCGAATCGGATATACAGTCATCAAGGAAATACCCAGAATATGCCCAAGAGGCCAATAAATTATTTCAGCGGTGTGCTCTCTTGTGGAATTTACTTATGTAGTTGACTACCGTGGCAGTTATGGATGTTTCCGCACTCATACTGATCCCATACTGCTAAAAACGAATTCGCCCTTAGGGTGTCAAGGTCGCGATAATATTTCTAAAAAACGTCTAAAAAAACAAAAAAAAAATATTATCGCATTTTCGTTTATTTTACTAAAACTGCACTTTTTAGGGGTCCACGGAATCACCGAGGCGGCTTGTTGCCCGATATGCAACACGATGGCCGACCATAACTTTTGATTGGGCGATAATCTCCTTAATTTTTAATGCAGTTTATGGACCAGCTCGTCGAGACTCACGGGGGACTAGATATATAGTACTGCCCCCTGTATGACATTCCTCGATGCATGTGACAGATGACTGCATTATTCGGCTCGAGACCGCGAGTCAAAACGACAGAGACCGCGAGTCACAGCGATAGTGACCGCGAGCCACGTGTTAGAGTACTCGAGCATCACCGTAGCCGTACTCGTACAACCTTACACAACGCACGTAGCATAAGCTACTTAGACTCTCAGACTCTCATATGTTATATCTTTACAGACATATTATCACCGTTTGAGCCTCATATTTTTGCGTACAGCGATGCTAGAAACTCAGCAGTGCACGAGGGGCACGAGCAATGAACTTCACGACGCACAGGAGGGGCCTGTGCGCGCGCGCTTCTCACCCTAGGGATACTAGGTGAGGGTCTAGTGGAAGTAATCTGAGTGGAAACTGATTTATTTGCCAAAAGTGCTGGCGAATCTCCGACGCCTGTCTCACAGAAAGAAATAGCGGAACCCGCAAAATCATCGGAAATAGCACCACCAACTGATGTGCTCTCTGAAACAATAATCTCCAAAATGATCGGCGGGTCTGCGGTCAAACTCTGCTGAGAAATCTGCGGTGAGCGGAAATGCGCAATAGCCTCGCTCATAGAAGTGCACAAAGAGATCAACTGAGACCTCTTGAGAGTCGAGACTCTCGCAAAACCAGTGTCAATAGAATCCAAAAGAGCTAGGAGCTCTTCACTCGAAGAAATCTGAGAAGAATCCATAGAATATAACGAAAATAAGTGTGGAAACAACCCAAGAAAATCCGTAGAGCACCACTCCGTCTAATTCCCTCACAAACCGCGAGTTCAAAGCTCGAGCGAAGAATCCGAATCTGAGTGAGCCACAAGGTGTGGACACACTCTCCCGAAAGATATGATGAAAATAAATAAGATTCTACGCTAAAATACACAACACGCAAGCGTGAAGTGGTCCCATAACCTGCTAGAAACTCAGCAGTGCACGAGGGGGAACGCTGCCGACGGTGAAACAACGAACTAAGATAAACTCAGATAATAGACATATATACTGAGTTTGTCACACAAGCTGATCACCGAAGATGACACACTGAATATGACACCTGACTGTACGAACTAGTCAGGGTGTCATTTCCAGCAAGCGATAGTATTAAAACACGGATATACAATATACAATATACGACGATATTGATATATTGATATACAATATTCTACCCTGTATGTGTTTCAAACTATCTATTAGGTTATGGGCCCACCACGCTTCCACTGCTATTAGAGACCTTCAATTTGAGAATTTGTTGGGTCGGCCGTCTTGAATGGATGACTTTTTTTGTGACCGGAACGTATACCCCGACGCCGAGCTTCATCAAGCTTGCCGTCGGAACAAGCCGAGCTTGAAATTAGCCCCGAAGAGGTTACCGGTCGTAGATTTTTTGGACATTAAAAAATATAAAAGGCTTGTACGAACGCTGTGGCGAATTTTTTGCCCGTCGGCGGTTGGTCGCTCGTTCAGAAACGTAGCGTCCCGCCAGCGTACATCGTGGCGGTTGGCGGTTGGTCGGAAAATAAGGCGCCCCGCCGACGGTCGATTCAAAAACTCAATTTGCACCGCTGCTGTGACACGTTCTGCCCGATCTGTCGCGCCCTTCGCGCGGGCGCGACTGTGCTCGTGTGCTGTGAGTCTGGACTAAATTTATACCCGAATTATCTCCAACATTCCGAGGCAATAATTCTGACCACAACACAACAGCAACACGCGTCAGCAGTGAAGCGTAGCAAGAGTACTGTAGAGACCTCCCTCGGCAAGAGACCGACAGAACACGCATACGGAGGGAAGTGAGCTGTGTGTAAAAGTTTTTTCTATAATAAAAAATCGAGATGTATCGTTATCCCTGTTGTGTCGTACGATATTGTTGTCTGTTGAACCAGAGGAGGAAACCTTTCTTTCGTCTGTGTTGAACTGTTTCATATTTCCTCAAGTAGAAGACAAGTAGATCGTTTTCCCAAACAGTTCGTCGGTTCGGGCTTCAAGTCTCTTTGGGGTGAATTTTCTTTTTCTCATTCTCTGATGCCAGGAGAAATCTGCTAGAATTCTGCTCGAGTCCACGCGAACACCTTTCAACTTGAAATTCACGCAGGCTAACTTGGTGCGAATATATCGCGCACACCAACTTTTGCTCCTTCGCTTGCTCTGTCAACTTCTAGATGAGGATGGGCCTTAGAATCAGTAAACTAAACGACACTTCCGAGGCAAACGCAAAGTCCTCCCATACCGAGGATCTGTCGCAAAAGTTCCGTCAACCCTTGAACAGTCCAATCGTGTATGGCCGAGTCAGCCAACGTGACCAAAGTACTCGATACAAAGTGGCTTTCCAGCAAGGCATTCTCTCCGACGAACTGCTCCAATACTTATCATCCGACAAGCATGGCGTCTTCCAGACAGCGGAAAGCAAACTCGAGTCGAAGAAGTTTTGCTTCAAGAAATGCATCGACCATCCAGAGATCCCTGGTCACCGATACTACGAGGGATACTGGCATGCGTCAAATAAAACAGGCGCAGTTTTGGAATCGTACAACCCGCGAACTGGAGCACTTTTCGAAAAGCCTGCGGCACCTATTGCTCTAAGGGCGTTTGTTGAGGCTTTCAGGCGATCCAACGCTGGTTGGATTTCGAAAGTCATCCAAGAATCATGTTTGCACCAGTTCGTGAATGAAAACGACGTTTTCTCAGATCTTGCCGTGCAGTTTCACTGTGGAGACGAAGTGCCGGAGCAGTCTATGGCCTGGCACAACGATTGGTTAAACTCTTTGCTACATATGTCGATTTCGCTCGGGGGAAATAGGACGCTTTACAGTAAGCTTGCCCTTGATGAGAAGGAGGATGTACTACAGCATGCGTTCGAACAGGGCCCAGGAAGTATTTATATATCGAGTCCCTTCGCATTTGAGCATGCCGTGCGTTATGAACGAGTAAGAAACTGGTCAGATAGAATAATTGCGATTCAGTGTCGATTTCTTTTTCCCATCCCAGTTATCGAAGCAATACAGAACGCGTATGATACGGACCGCTTTCGGGAGCTGACACAGCACATCGCGACCTGTTTGTCAACTGCAAATGTTGTTATTCCAAGCATCCAGGAAGTTGAAGAGGTTGCCAAGAGCCTGTCTGTGTAAAAACTTGGTGGGTATAACCCACGCTTGTAAATATTGTATGTATTATGTGATTTTTTTCATATGCAGGGCGCCCATAGCCAGTTCAATGCAGCACACAATAATTTGGTGTGTCAAGAATTCTGCTTGTTACTTAAAGACATTCACTTTGATTGAAATCGTGAAAATTGCTTTATGCGATACTTTGGACATTGTGTCCATTGCCGATGGAAGCAACATGCGATTTCAAGATAATTCACTTGTACTTGAGACAAACATATGATTGAGTTGCCCATACGACCGAAAGAAATGAAGTGCCTAACATCGAAAGGGCATAGCAAAATTCCTCCAAGACACACCTGTGCTATCGCCCTCGCCCGTGGTTATTAACTGTTATTATCAGTCAATGCCTACAACTTTCTTTTCGAAAGCATCCGGAACCCCGGAGGAACATCCAAGTATTACAGTCCTCCGATCAATAATGCTACTCACACATACATCCGCCTAAACAACTTAGACATTTCGCTATACCATTGAAAATTGCACATATAATTTGTACGAATTGTGATACCAAATACTGTATCGATGTGAAAATCCCTGCTCACAGACCGACCACCGCCGCCGTCAATTGTTCAGTTCACTGTCGCCCACCTAGAGTGAAGATATACCATCTTGATTGTGCAGCATTACTATGTGCACACATCTCAACCTATCAGAAGATATGATACAATGTACAAGGCATGCCTTTAAACATATTTTGGGGGCACATATCATGAACGCCTCGTCGCACACTTATCAAGTGCTTCCCGTGACAATGCCGCCACATGCAAGCCATCGCATACCAAGTCACACAAAGAGATCATTAAGATGTGCCAACACCTTGAAAGCACGACTCACAAGAATCGGAGAGTCCACCGCACTCGATATCAATCCCACAACAGTCCTCGCCCCCCAGTGCCTCTGGCGCATCCATACCCCCGCCTGCCCGACAAGATAGCATGCAGTTCCCAATGATATCTCCCTCAGGGAACAAGGTCTGTCACCCATTCTCAAAAAACGTAAACTGACCAGGAGTATGCTGCCTCCAATATGATAATTTGACATATCACATGATCGTCACACACACACACGCTTACTCTAAGTATTGATCGAAGGAGCAAATAACAACACTTACAAACTGCTCGGAAGCCGAACACATCCTCACCGCACATCACATGCGTACAAGAAGTAAGTGCATTGGTATGGTATGCGAGGTGCGTCAAAGAGGTGCGTGGAAGGATGAAACAGCGCCATGGGAGACCTGCAAAAACAACAGGGCAAGATGGAGGGAACAGACCAATATCAATAGCGCCAATGGAGTCCAATGAGAGATTGGCAAGACCATCAATCAGCAAGCTTGAGGCCGTGTTCGCCATGCTAGCATCGACATCCCCAAAACCCATCGATAGCGCTACTGCAGCAATGCCAACACATATCCCGCCTGCAACGGCCACCTGTGGCATGGAAGTACCCACGTGGGCATGAGATGCAAAATTCAGACACCTGCTGAAATCATGGCCGAAAGAGGCCCAGCATAGCATGGCCTGCGGCTGGTTTGGGGTCATTCGGATGCTTTGAAAGGCTAAACTTACACATTTAGGCATTAAATATCAAATATTAAATATGGTCTGCAGCTCTGGAATAGATGCACCGAGCAGGGTGCCATCGACCGAATTAGCCACCGGTACATCTGGTAGATGGGACATATTGCGGGGAAGCAGATGATTGGTCGGAGCATAGGGGGGGGGTAGGGGATGGAAAGATGTCCGGGTGTATGCCTCGTCAATGAGCACTGGGCGACCTTGCTGCTGGCGTTGTCGGCTGGAGTCATATTCTTTAGACGACGAGGGCTCGAACATCACCATCTGGGTGTGAGCGCATGCCACTCCCTGCTCTAACACACCGCCCATTCACTCATGAATTTCTAAGTGTGAGTACACGCCATACGTCCACATACCGGCCCTGTGCCAATGTAGCAGTCCTTCAAATCGTGCCACCCTTGTGTAGGTGCATGCCACGCGTTGTTTCAAGCCTGCATGAAAAACCGAAGCTCGCTTCTTGCCCTTTGTAAGGTGGCGAGGGTTGGATCCTGCACCTATTAGTAGGTGCGCAGCTCTTGCGTGATTGAGGGACTTTTTAAGCCTCGCTCCCAATGGGCCACGAGTCGTTTCCAAGCAGATTATGGGAGGGGCTAAGAAGTGAGACCGCACAAAAGACACCCAGACACTGTTCTGAGACGAGATATCACTGCCACCCATCTTTTCACAAACAGCAGATGTATTCATTATATGAGTGACCCGTTGTTTAGTTGAGAGAATCCTTCTAGGAAAATGATAATAAAATTTCAGACATCTTTTGACACAAAGAAAATATCACAGATTAAAAAATGGATTCTAATGGTTTTTGAAAGGTCTCGTTTTAGTGTTAGTAAAATTTAACGCATTAATTTTCTTTTGTCCGTCTGCTTCTATATACTGGCAACCTGTCAAAGGTATTGGGTAAACTTCTTCAGCATTAGCCACATTGCTTCGCCAGCAGGGGGGCTATTAGCAGTGGGGTGCACAACATTTCAAGCAACATTTGAAGACAGATCACGATGGATCAAGGCAGACAAAGACAAATCAAGGCAGACCAAGACAGACCAAGGCAGATCAATGGCAGATCAAAGCAGTGACGCATACCGCTGCTGCGGAGAGTGTGATTGCCGCCTGCTTCAGTGCGTCATTGTCCTCCAGCCATGCCTGTGCCACCATCAGCTCCAGCTGCTTTTGGACGAAGATCTGCTCCCGCACGCGCCCCTTTTCCGTCAATCCCGCAGCGCAACAAAATTTACCGCCGCGTCTAATGGGGCAACGCCAATCGTCACCCTGACCTGTCATCCAACGGTGGCGTAAGGCTGGCAAAGCAACCATAGCGCAGCGAAAAAACGGATGTAGCGGCACATAGTGCACTGCAAGTTCATCAGTTGTCATTGGATAAAACACAACCGGAGAACGGAGCAGAGCGGAGCACCAAAGGGTGGCCAATCAATATCGGATCAGCCATGTGACTGCTGGCGGATTAGTGTCCAGTAATTCCGAGCAGCCGCCTCTTGGGAGCCAGGCATCCCGGACGCAACGCCGGGGGATCACCTATTGGGAGCCAGGCATCCCGGACGCAACGCCGGGGGATCACCTCTTGGGAGCCAGGCATCCCGGACGCAACGCCGGGGGATCACCTCTTGGGGGGCAGGCATCCCGGACGCAACGCCGGAGGGATCGGGGGAGTTCCCTGCTGCTCCATACAAAAGCCGCCACGTTGAACTGGCTAGGTGCAGCAGGGTGCTCGGTGCGGTCTGGGTGGAGCAGAGGATGTTTCCTAGGTCGCCCGTGATGTGTCTGCACAACCTTGATCGCCTCCGGTAGACGGTGTGCGTGATCATGAAACTGCACCATCGATAAGGATTCGGATATCTGGCACGCGCATCGTTGGCTAGTGGCTGACCGTGTTGGTAGGGACCCAGCAGGTCGATCAGCATGGGAACTCATGAGAGATTGAGGGCATATCAGGTGCTTATGGGGGATCGAACGGGCATGCAAGCTTTCGAGCTTACCTGGTGCAAGGGGATGGACGTAGCCGTTGATGTTGCAACGCTTTGCTCGTACATCTGCATGTGTTCAACCCAAGGCACTCACGGCGCACCACCTAAAGCTACACACATGTTTTTGCAGGACATGCCACCAGAAAAGAGAAGAGCTTGGCCATTGTCTAAGAATAGACGGGTAGACCCTCACCGACGCACACCCAGCTTGGCCATTGTCTAAGAATAGACGGGTAGACCCTCACCGACGCACACCCAGCTTGGCCATTGTCTAAGAATAGACGGGTAGACCCTCACCGACGCACACCCAGCTTGGCCATTGTCTAAGAATAGACGGGTAGACCCCCACCGACGCACACCCAGCCTGGCCATTGTCGAAGAATAGACGGGTAGACCCTCACCGACGCACACCCAGCTTGCCAAGTACGGGCGCACAGACAGCGCATCCATCACCGATGTACTGGCAGCTTCAACACCAAGGAGGACCTGTTTGTCTGCAAGGAGATGGGAGGGCTGGAAGATGGCCGACCTATTTCCTAAAGATATGGTGATCAGCGCCATGACACATGCATGCATGGCACAAAGTATGACAGCATGTTCAGCGCCATGCCACATGCATGCATGCCACAATGTATAACAGCATGATCAGCGCCATGCCACCTACATGCATGCATGCCACAATGTATGACAGCATGATCCGCGCTATGACACATACATGCATGCCACAATGTATGACAGGATGATCAGCGCCATGACACATACATGCATGCCACAATGTATGACAGCATGATCAGTGTTGGAATCTGCAGTCCTTGCTGATCAGTTAGGTGTAAAGACTGACGGTCAAGGCCCACTATAGCTCACAGCAAGTCAAACCCTGAAGAAACCCTAAGAAACCCTAACTCTAGGGTCTCTGTACAGTGTTTAGAAGGGTAAAGAAACTGTGATCAGATCGGAACCGTAGGATCAGATCTGTAGGGAACGACGGTGATCATCTGATCAGGATGATAGATGATAGGGACCTGAGATCTTGCACAAACTGTAAGTCTGGAACTTCCGAAGTGAACTAGAACATGCTAGCGCAAAGAACAGTGACACCTCGCGTGTTGTGATTGGTCGCTAAGTGTCTATTCGCTGAGCGAACGGGCTATTAAGCTCGTGTAATGAAAAGTGTTAATTGCTTTTTGCGATATTACCACGTCTGATTTCCAAAAGTTTATGGGCCCACTTCAATTGTGAAGTGAAGTCTATACGAAACTATCACGCAAAGTTCCACTGCGCGCGGAAATCTTCAATATGTCTGGTAAAGACGCAGGACGCCGTAGAGCTGGCGCGGCGGGGTCCCCGTTGGGGAGTTCACGGCCTGAGGAGAAACCAGAAGTGGGACCCGGTGGGAGCACAGAATTGGTTAACACTCAGGGCATCTTGGAGTTGGTTGCTGCAATAAACGCGGAGCGCGAACACAATCGTATGGCGCTGGACGCGGAGCGAGAACAACATCGTGTACAACTCCGAGAACTGCGACAAGAGCTTTTGGGAAATTCGCTATCAAGAACGACACCGTCTGTTCCTGCCCTTTCAGATATGATGAAAGGTTTTACATCGGACCAATATTACGCGGGACAGGGGTCTGAGGACGACAAATCGTGGCTGGAGTTTCGAGGCAGAGTGTCGGCGTGTTGTCGACACAGGCTGCTTGCGATATTGGAAGCAGAAAACCGACAGTTGTCGGACATTCGGGCGCATCCGGACTTTTCTGAGGAGGCCAACGCTGTGCTATACGACTTCTTGTGTCGTGTGACGACGAAAACAGCTAATTCAGTAATTCGTGGCTATTCAGAGACAGCAGACGGGTGTGCAGCGTGGGCGCGACTTTACCAGCTTCGGCGTTACACTGGCTGCAATTATTTTATGAAGCAGGTGAAGGCTCTATTCGCACAGGCAGCGAAGCTGGGAGTGCTGGGCAACCCGTTGCCTGTTTTTCTTGAAGTGAGGGAATTGCTCCGACGTATACGCGAGTACGTATTGGGGACAGACTCGAGGAGTGCATCATCTATTGACGTCGCGACGGTTGAGGTCATTTTTGTATCTGTGGCGATATTATCGCTACACCCAAAGTTTGAGCACATCAAGACGAAATATTTGGGCGACTTACCCAGTTTTACTGAGCTGGAGGAGGCGGCCAGTGCGCACTGGGACAACATTCTCTCGGTGTCCACGGGGGATATTGAGCAAGGTGCGGGACTCGTCGAGGATAGACGAAAGCAGGAGGAGCAGGAGAAGAGGGAATTGAAGAAGAAGGTCGAATGTTCGACGTGTCACGCTAAAGGGCACTCGGCCGAGGCCTGTTTAAGAACGAATCTGAAAGTGCGTGAGGAGTTTCTGAAGCGACGGCCTGAGCTGCGGGACAAGCTTAAGAAGCAAGCGTTTGACTTCAAGCGGGACGGCAAGCTTCCCGGTGCTGCTGGTGCATTGGTTTGGGAAAACGAGGTCCTATGTCCCGGAATTGCGGACACCGGGGAGGTGGTTTTTGCATTGGCTATGGCAGGACCGGGCGAAACGGGGCATCAACAGTCACCTCAGTCAGGTGGTGACTTTGAAGGGGTGTCTTTCACCGTGCCGAGGGACATTACCGTTGCACGGCTCAGGCGACGACATCATGAGGAGCCTGTTGTCTCGCCGTGTCCGCTCTTCAACTACTATGGGGTGCTGGATACTGTTCTGGAAGAGAAAACTATGAGGACTTGGAGAGATGTGGTTGCTGAGGGGTCCCCCTGTTCGGGTACTACTACTCGGGGCAGGAGTGCTGATTCCATCGCTTCCAGGAGGTCTGCGAGGAAGAAGCCGGTGCACCGTTATTCCATAGACAGGCACACATTTTGCCCAGCTCCACCTGTGTATGATTCTTTTGTGTACGTGGAGACTATTGATGCGTTCTTCCCTGGGAGGTACCCTGCTGGTCAGGCCGTCTGGGAGGCTGGCAGAGTGGAGCATCTTGGACGCGGGTATGCCATATCGCCGAGGCAGTTCTGGTACACGCCCGATATTCAGAACCGCCACAGCATCCTTATGGGTGGTACATATGACATTTTGGGCTATGCTGAACTGACCACGTGCAGCACTGCTCCCCCGGTTTTGGATCATGGAATCGGCAGGGAGGAGTATGAGAGCAGGATGGGCGATCTGGTGAGAGCTGATGCTGCCCTCCGCAAGTTGGTCGAGGAGGAGCCCGTGGTGGTGGGTGAGCTGTTTGAACCTGATGATCACGGTGACACCTGTGGGTACTATGATTCTTCAGACAGTGACTCGGACTCTGGTGCTCGTGATGAGGCGCCCTCTGATGACTGGGCCTCTGGTATTTGTGATCCTTTTATGTCTCAACGTGCTGCTTGCGGCAATGATGAGGATCATTCAGACATGCCTGAGCTCGTCTCGGATGATGATAGTGAAGATGGAGATCAGCATATCTGGGGGGTGCAGTTTGCTCTCCGTGAAGCTCAGCAATCTGACTTACACCCCGGCGTGGAGGACACCGTGGACCCTCCATTCTCTGGACTCACCCCCTCCAACAACTATTCCGTGCTGGACGGAGTGTTGGACTCTGCGGACACTGTGCCTACTGGTGATGGTGCTCGCTGTGCTGAGGTGGCCGGAGGGGTGGTGAATCCTGGCCCTGCTACGCCCCGCTCCACTATGGGCAAGAGCGCTGTTTTGGATTGTGGTGCCACCAAGCACATCTTCAACTCCATGGAGGTGTTCAACGAGGATGATGATCCCGAGGCTTGTGAGACTTTCACGGTGGTGCAAGTCAGCTTGGACTATCAGGACACCTTGGATTACGAGTTTGTACTCGGGACCGCTGCGGTGCCGGAGGGGGTGGATATCTTGACAACTACCACAGCGGTGCTGCTGTGTGTCAATGGAGAGCTGAAGGGGCACCATCCCCATATCACTGGAGCTGGAGGGGGGCACCATCCCCATATCACTGGAGCTGGAGGGGCACCATTCCCTAAAACTGGTTGTGACAGACTGAAGGAGCACCATACCCAAGAACTGGCATTAGCTAGACAGTCACCCTTTAGAAGGGGTGTTGGAATCTGCAGTCCCTGCTGATCAGTTAGGTGTAAAGACTGACTGTCTAGGCCCACTATAGCTCACAGCAAGTCAAACCCTGAAAAAACCCTAAGAAACCCTAACTCTAGGGTCTCTGTACAGTGTTTAGAAGGGTAAAGAAACTGTGATCAGATCGGAACCGTAGGATCAGATCTGTAGGGGACGACGGTGATCATCTGATCAGGATGATAGATGATAGAGACCTGAGATCTTGCACAAACTGTAAGTCTGGAACTTCCGAAGTGAACTAGAACATGCTAGCGCAAAGAACAGTGACACCTCGCGTGTTGTGATTGGTCGCTAAGTATCTATTCGCTGAGCGAACGGGCTATTAAGTTTGTGTAATGAACAGTGTTAATTGCTTTTTGCGATATTACCACGTCTGATTTCCAAAACTCCCCACCTATCGCCTCCATGCCTCCTTCTTCAAAAAGCCGAGCAACACGCCTGCCTGCCACCATCAAATTGGCCACCCCTTCTTCGGCTAAGGACATCACCTGCTTTGGGGAGGCCCCGTTGTGCTCCTATGTCCAGAATCCGTGCTCTGAGCCCAGAGATAGCAGGTCTCCCCCTTCTGCCAATCAATATGTCTTGGATGCTCAGGTGATGGGACGAGCCCACTTGGCTGGGCCCTTCAACCGCTTTGATGCACTCAAAAGGGTGTTGCGATATCTGAAGGGGACCCAGGATTATGAGCTAGTGCTCAGATCGTTGACAGCCTTGGGGGTGTAAAGAGCGGAGTTCCACTCTCAATTTACACAAATGCAGACTATGCAGGGTGCAAGGTGACAAGTAGATCTACTTCTGGTCTTGCTGTATACTTATGCGGAAGTCTCGGAGTGATGTTCGGCTCGATCACCCAGAAGTCGGTGTCATTGTCGACCACTGAGGCTGAGATAATTGCCATGTCTGAAGGGGACGGGAGGTGATGAGATACATGCATACTGAACCTAATGCACAACATGGTGAAGGTCATGGCCCCGGTGCCGATGTACAGCGATAACCAGGGTGCCATACACTTGGCCTCGGACTATGTGAACAAGAGTAGGTCTAAGCACATCGAAATGAGGAACATGATCGTTCATCTGGGAGATTGTACAAAGTGGGCTTGTAGAACCTGTGTATGTGAGTATTGACGAGAACACTCACGAAATAATTCCCCTACATTCTCCTATACCATCCTATATAGTAGGAATATATAGGATAATGTAGGCACATATAGGGATATATAGGGTAATATAGGATTTCCTACACCATAATAATCTATGAAAATATAAGATTATGTCGGATTTGGTAGCTAGGCAAATGCAGCCACATGTAGGAAACTATAGGTTTTCCTAGAATCCAACCTAGGAAAATGTAGGCATATACAGGGTTGGTATCTTTTGGAATTCAGAGTCGGGTTAGTTGCAAAAAGCAAGCGCTAACTTTCATTATCAAAAGATATACCAGTTCGCAGCTCAAAACGCCACGAATGTTATCGCTCAATCATTACTAATTGGCCAGTCTAAGTGAAAGTTCGCTATTTAGTTAGTTATGACGTGCCACTGTCGAGTTCATAACGACTGCAGTGACACGTCTGCGATGGGCCGTGAACTGTTACACAATATGTCTTACCGATGGTCATTATATGATCCAACGGCCACGATTAGTTCAGCAGATCTAGATCTAGATCTAAGGGTTTCATAGGGTTTCTTCAGGGTTCCTTCAGGGTTTGATCATCCTGACTGCTGTGCAAGGCCTAGACAGTCATGCTTTACATCAAACTGATCAGCAGACACTGCAGATTCCAACACCCCTTCTAAAGGGTGACTGTCTAGTTATCCTACTGCCAGTTCTTGGGAATGGTGCCCCTTCAGTCAGCAATGCCCAGTCCTTGGGATGGTGCCCCTTCAGTCTTCTGGATCCAGCTCCAGTCTTTGGGATGGTGCCCCAGCTCCAGTTTATGGGGATGGTGCCCCCTTCAGTCTTCATTGGTCTCCACGAGGCAGGTTCATGATACCCAGTCGCTCTCTGTGTACACGAAATATAGGGAGTGCCAGGGGCTTGGTCATGATGTCAGAGGTGTTATCATCAGTTCCAGTGTACAGCGCCTCTGTGTCCTTGGCCTTGATCAGCTCCCTGATGTACATGTTCCTCACTTCAATGTGCTTGGACCGGGAGTTGTTCACATAGTTGGTAGCCAGGTGGATAGCTCCCTGGTTGTCACAGTACATAGGGACTGGTCTGCATATGTCCACCAGTGAGTCCAGCACGTTGAGGACATACTTCACCTCCCGAGCTCCCTCTGACATGGCTATGATCTCGGCCTCAGTAGTGGACAGGGACACAGACTTCTGGATCATAGACGAGAAAATAACCAGACTCCCACATAGGAAGACTGCGATACCAGAGGTACTTCTTCTGGTTACCTTGCACCCTGCATAATCAGAGTCAGTGTAGATAGAGAGAGGCAAAGGTCTGCTTGGTCCAGTGCCACCCCCCCCAGGCACTGAAGCAGTGCGCAGCACCAGCTCGTACTCCCTGGTGCCCTTCAGATATCTCACCACCTGCTTCAGGGCCACAAAGTGCTCTGGACCATACGTGGTGCAGAACCTCGACAGAACTGATACTGCTGCCATGATGTCAGGCCTGCTGCAGCGAGCCACCCACTGCAGCTGCCCCAGAAGAGCTCGGTAGGGCATAGGTCCCTTACCATCAGCAGGAGCCAGTGCAGTGCCAGGTGACATCGGTAAGCTCGCTGGTTTGGCATCATCCAGGCCATAGGTACTGATGATCTGGGAGATATAGCCAGACTGAGATAGGTATGCTGTGTCACTTCCCCAGCGCACCCCGATGCCCATGACCAAGTCCAATACTCCAAGATCTTTGCACGCATACTGTGCATGGAAGGAGGACACAAAGGTATCATACCAAGACTTGTCATTGGTGGCCACCAGGTAGTCATCCACGTAGGCCAAGATGATCACCTGGAGAGTGGTGTCCCGGATGAAATACAGGCATGGCTCCACGTCACTCCTCTGCATCCTGGAGTCATATCCCATTATGAACGCATCGGAGGTGTCGAACCACTCCTTGCCCGCCTGCTTGAGCCCATACACGGCCTTCAGTAGCTTGGCACACCTGTGCCCCCCATAATCCAGCCCTCGGGGAAGACGCACATACAGGTCCTCCTCGAGTACTGAGTTCAAGAAAGTTGTGTCCACGTCCATGTGGTATACCGTGAGGCCCAGGTTGAGGGCAAGGGTGATGACAATTCTCACAGAGGACAACTGGGTGCACGGGGCGAAGGTATCGTAGTAGTCCACGCCATACTCTTGCTTATTCCCCCGCACACACACTCTGCTCTTCCTCTTGAGCAGCTCCCGGTTCTTGTCCAATTTCACCTTGAGGACCAGTGACATCTCTAGCAACTTCACTCCAGCTGGTATGTCCTCCTCGTCCATCATCTGCAGAGCCCCCTTGATCTGCACGAGTGCCTCCAGTTCATCCTGAATGGAGTTGAGCCACTCAGTGCAGTCAGGCGCAGTCAACACCTGGGAGTGACATCTCGGCTCAGTCACCCTTGCAGGCAGTAGAGCCTCCTGTGCGGCTGGTGTTCCAGTAGCCCGCACACCAAGGCAAGTGTGTGTGGGTGGAAACCGAACCTCTCCACCAGGTAGGTCCATAATGGTGAAGTTGGTGAGGAGGACCACGCAGTAGGGCTGTGCATGTGGTCCAAGTGCACGTCCACACACCATGGCCTCTTCATAGTCTCCCTTCCCAGTCACAGCACGCACCTCGGTGAACAGCGGATAGTGAGCGTTGACACTGCCATATGATGGGCAATCCTTTAACAGTGACAGCCGAGCACTGCCTGGCTTAAGATATGAGCTCAGACTTACCCAGCACACATCATCAGGGGTTTCCACCTTCACCACAGCCACAATCTCATCACTGTCTTCAGGTAAATACACACCTTGCTCCAGTACAGCAGTCTCCAATAGTGTAGGCGGAGGATCTCTGTAGGGCGCATCCAGAGTGGTGGCCATGAAGTTGGTCTTGAGAGGGGTCACCGCAGAAGGATCCCATGAGGTGATCACCTTACCCAGCGTGTCCAGCTTCTCCGAGAAGGTGACCATACCAGAGTTGACCACCTTTCCAGCCTCACAATCATACAGTAGATAGGCAGATGACACTTCTGAATGTCCAACATATCTGAGTTCACGTGCCCGGTTGCTGAGCTTGTGTTCACGGATCGTGGGGTCAATAAAGGGGTAGGCTCTGCACCCAAATATCCGTAGCTGGGAAAGGTCCGCATGCTTCTTCCTGATGAGGTAGTAAGATGAGGTCCACCCCAGAGATTTTCGGAATACACGATTGAGGATGTACACCGCATGGCGGGTGGCCAGAGGCCACATGCTCGCATCAAATCCAGAAGTCAGTAGGAGTGCTCTGGCCATGGCTTGCACATCTCGGTGTGACCTCTCAACCCTTGCCTGGTTCTCATGCAGGTATGGGGAGCCATGCCTTTGCTCAATGCCATGCTCCTCACAGAAAGCTGCAGTTTGCCCAGCTATCATAGTGCTGTCACCATTAGTGTGGAGCACCATGTGGTACTCGCTGGACAGGCCCATAGTGCTCCGCAGGCGCTTCACCTCCTTCCGATACTGCTGGAAGGCCTTGAGGTAGTCCGACTTCAGCTTGAGGAAGAATATGCATATCCATGCCGTGGAGTCATCAACAAATAGCAAAAACCATCTGTACCCCCCACCACTGATCCTGAATGGTCCACATGTATCTGACCATACAAGATTTCCCAACTCCTTGGACAGCTCTCTCCCAGTGGGCTTCACAGAGGGCCTTATGGCTTTGGTCAGCCTGCAGGCAATGCACCTCTCGGGGCAATGCTGCACTGGGCTGCCAGAGTACTGTGACTCAGTGATACTCATAGGAATACTCTGAGCGAACATGTGGTCAATAGACTTGTCACCAATGTGGCCCAGCCTTACGTGTTGTAGCATCTTGATGTCAAGTCGCTCTGTAGTGTGCGAGTCCTTGAACAACACCACCACTGGCCACTTGGTGTCCTCGATCCACACACGATCTTCTCCACAGGGTTCCAGGTTGGCTACGTTATAGCATGACTCCCTTGGTGCAGAAAAGATCTTAGCACCAACAGGGTATTCATGAATAATATCAAACTGAGAGACCAGACTCCACCAGCTCGCTGTGACCCATTTAGGCAATATGAACATGAACTTGGTGTTGGAGGGGTCTCTGGCGAAGTCAGCGAGGGCCTTCTGGAGACACTGTAGAATGATGTCGTGGTCAAATGGCGGGTTCCCATAGCATTGCTTGCCAGCCCAATCCTTATCAAAACATGAGTTAGTAATGGTACAGTAGTGCTCCGGGATGTGGTTGTCATCAGAGGAAAATAGTTCCAGGAGGAAAGGGCCATGAGTAGTGAAGTGAGGCTTGGTGTCCTCAAATTTCCAGTCAGAACGGTCTCGTTGATCATCAGTATGTTTGACAGCACAGGCTAGATGTGTGTCCAAAGTGCTATGTGTGTCTTCATGCATAATATACTGGTTGCCAATTCTGGCAAAGGAAAACACCACCCCCCCTTTGGATAAAGTTCTAGCCCCAAAGTCCACACGGAAACCCGCATCCTCCAATGCCACTACAGATAAGAGGTTGAAGGGCTGCCCAGGTATGCAGTGCGTGTTCAGGAGCTGTAGTCCAACCATACGCCCAGACTCCACATCCCTCTTGGCAAAGGTCACTGAGCCACTGCCAGAGGAGTCCACGGACTGACTCTGCACCACACTGAAAGTCTCACAGGCTGTGGTGTCATAGTCCGCATTGAACACCCGGACAGAGTTGAAAATGTGCCTGGTGGCACCACTGTCAATAACAGCACTCTTGTCCACAGTAGACCGAGTGCGACCGCCACCAGCACGCACACCACATGCCACCTGAGCATGGCCAGCATCAGAGGGCACTAGCCACACCAGATGCCCAAGCACCACAAGGCACCCGAGCACACTCACCACTCGGGTCATAGTGGAAATCCATCTCCTCGATGAGGTCATCACAGGCATCATCACAGCAGTCCCCACAGTTGTCCTCATAATAGTCACTGGGGAGCAGACCCACAGTGCAGAGGTGAATCTTGCGAGGCGGAGAAAGTAGTCCAGAGGCCCAATCATCAGAGGGGCTGTAACCCACTCCTTCAACGGGCTGCCCAAGGCTCACGTAACCTTCCTCCTCGTCAAAGTGCCCATGGCACACGCCCTCCTCCTCTTCGTCAGAGTCAGAGGCATCCTCCAGATCCGGTAGAGAATCACCACAATCTGAGGCAGAGTCCGAACCTGAAGTAAAGTCAGGAACCACGCAATCAGAGCCACTGCCAGCCTGCTCAGAGATAGAGAGAGGATCAGGCATACAGTTGTCCCCCATCGGATGATAAGACCAGGAATCCCGGTCTGCAAGAAGCCGATCATAATTAGGGGAACCCACCATACCAGCAGAGCCAGAATCAACCGCCACTGGTTCCTCCTCCTCCTCCTCGTCAGAGTCAGAGGCATCTTCCAAGTCTGGTAGGGGATCATCACCATCCGAGCCATAGTCCGAGTACTCAGGCCAGGCATCGATACCCCACCCCTCATCGAGGGACAGCATGCCTGCATAGTCCTCCACCACCCGTATCAAGGCCCTGGTGGCCCTCCCGAGCTCAGAGGCCCAGCTGTGCAGGTCTGCCAGCGAGGTGCGCACCATCACGGACTCCAGCTTCAGCAATATGTCCATGTCATCCGTAGCCTGCCTGATGACATTGCGCTGGTAGAGGATCACCCCGATACTGACAGTACATTCAACACCACGAGGAAGGGCAGTGCCCCTGTCAAGTATGTCACAAGCACGAAGGAATATCTCCACAGACCCAGCCATCATGATAGAGTGCCACCGTTGCAATGCAGGCTTAAACCACAATTGCCTGGGGGATATCTGAAAAGTGTCACCCAGGTGCTGATCACGTCCACAATCCCACTGGGCCTGTGTCCTCTTCAGACGAGCCTTGTCAGGGAAGAAGGCAGTAAGGACATCAATGTAGACCCACGAGTCATAAATAGGCACAACCTTGGTGCGGTGAGAATGCTTGCTGGGGACGTAGCAGTGGCGCTTCTTCCTGGTCCTGCGAGGAGGGCACCCCACTGAAGACAACTCCACACGAGGTGCACTCACAGTGTCCTCATTGTCCTCAGTGTACCCACCAGTGGCGTGGGACACAATGAGCTCAGGCTCGCCCACGTCCGCCAGGACAGAGTAGTAATTGAACACCGGGAACACATATGGCTGGGACTCCACAGGTACAGAGCCTCGACCACATATCCAGTGCTCGCACAGGGCCGAACTGGAAGGCAGTGACCCAGAGATGCTGAGATTACCAGCCTCACCTGACCCTGAGCTGAGGGCAGAGTGTTCACCGTCCAGAAATTCACATAACGAGAACTCCACCAGCTCGGAGTCCTGATACGTTGATAGCTGGCCCAAGGCTGGACAAGAGGTCAGCGAGCCAGAGATGCTATCACAACCAGATTCCAATAGCCCAGAACCGTAGTCACTGGCATATATATCTTCACCAGTCTCGTTCAGACCAGGGTGTAAGTCAGATGTACTAGCCTCCCGAATGGCAAAAAGGACCTCACCAGCCTCTTCCAGTCCAGGATAAAGCTCAGATTTTCCAGCTGCAGCGCCAAGATGTTCACCAGGCTTCGGTAAGCTACCATTCTTCTCGTAGTCAGCCACCCTCTTGAGAACCGCCGCCTTGGTGGTCGCTGAAGCCTTCTTGAAGAAAGCCTCCCGCTTCTCGACGTTCTTGATGAAACAGTCCTTAGCAGAGTGCCCGCGTCTGTGACACACAGGGCACGGGACTTTGACAGCCAGCAGCTTTCGCTTCGCCTCCTCCTGCTTACGCCTGTCGTCAGCGATGGCACCAGCAGTCTCAGATTGAGTATCCAGCGCGTGGGCAGTTTGCGCTACACCAGCGCGCGGGGCGAGTATGGTGTCGTAGTGAGATGTTACTTGGCCCGACAGCACACTCGCGGTCGGCAGGGTCTCAGACATGAATTTGGCCTTGAGGAGCATATAGTCGGGGTGCAGTCGCACAATAGCCATGGCAGAAAAGATGGTCTCAACCGTCTCCATACACAGAGGCTTGCCAGAAGGAGTAACGCGCGTGTTCGCGGAGTACTCGCGTATACGACGAAGTGTCTCCTTCGACTCCAAAAACGTGGAGAGAGGAGGGGCAAGTCTCGAGAGTTGATTCGGTAGCGACAGCAGCCTATCCACTTGGGTGATGAAGTAGACAGCGCTGGTGTTGTGTCGCAATTGGGCCAGTTCCCGCCAAGCTCCGTGACCGTCAGAATGTTGTTCGTAGCTGCGAACGATAGCGTTCGCAGTGCCAGTGGTAACACGGCAGAGGAAGTCATAAAACAGTTCATTTGCTTCCTCAAGATAGAGTTTATCCTCCCTCACCTCATGGAGCGGAGTAGACGCCGAAAGCAGCAGTGCTAGAGAAGGGTGGCGCAAAGAAGGCTTAATTCTCGCACAAAACTCGTCCCAAATTCCTTCCTGGTCAGATTCCTTGCCAGAAAAGTACGAGTCCGCGGAAAGCCCCTTGGTCATGTGAGAAAGACCAGGTAAAGGACGTCGCCCACCAGCGGGCGACAAAGGGAGATGCTTGTCCTCAGGGACAGGAGCGGCGCTGAGGCCTGGCTGATGAAGGTTGCGTATATCGTAGAGCTGAGCACTCAAACCTTTCACCATATCCTTAAGCGCCGAGATATCCTCCTGCTGGTTACTCAGCATAACATCTCGCGAAGACGACTCGCCAGAATAGGACACTTCATATTCTGGCGCGCCACCAGAAGGTGGCGGTGTCGCAGCTTGGCTATAGCTCTTACTCCCTTTGACCATAGTGAATTCTCTTACGCGCAGCGGAAAATTTGCGTGATAAACAAAAATGGATCCTCACTTACAACGTAAGTGGGCCCATAACCTTTTGGAATTCAGAGTCGGGTTAGTTGCAAAAAGCAAGCGCTAACTTTCATTATCAAAAGATATACCAGTTCGCAGCTCAAAACGCCACGAATGTTATCGCTCAATCATTACTAATTGGCCAGTCTAAGTGAAAGTTCGCTATTTAGTTAGTTATGACGTGCCACTGTCGAGTTCATAACGACTGCAGTGACACGTCTGCGATGGGCCGTGAACTGTTACACAATATGTCTTACCGATGGTCATTATATGATCCAACGGCCACGATTAGTTCAGCAGATCTAGATCTAGATCTAAGAGTTTCATAGGGTTTCTTCAGGGTTCCTTCAGGGTTTGATCATCCTGACTGCTTTACAAGGCCTAGACAGTCATGCTTTACATCAAACTGATCAGCAGACACTGCAGATTCCAACAGTATCTGAGTTTTTGAGCTTTTTACCCGAAATCCTGCACCTGAGATAATCTTGCAGTCTTGTGCCTGTATTATCCTGCAATATCCTGAAGATGACTGTCCTACAATCATAATAATCCTACATAATCTAGTAATAGTAATAGTAGTGCCTGTATTATCCTACATTGTCCTACATACATAAATGTGAGTTCAAATTTCGGGTAATAAGATGAGCTGAAAGGCTCGGTTGCATGAGCTTAAAAGCTCAAATTCCAGCCCTGTATATGCCTACATTTTCCTAGGTCGGATTCTAGGGAAACCTATAGTTTCCTACATGTGGCTGCATTTGCCTAGCTACCGAATCCTACATAATCCTGTATTTTCCTAGATCATTATGGTGTAGGAAATCCTATATTACCCTATATATCCCTATATGTGCCTACATTATCCTAAATATTCCTACTATATAGGCTGATATAGCATAATGTAGGATGGAGAATTATTTCGTGAGTGGAACACGGCGGATATTTTCACCAAACCTCTATCTGCACCGACCTTTACAATACAGAGAACCAGGCTTGGTGTGATGAACGTCCTAGAGGCGGAGCCCTATGATGCAGAGGTGAAGAATGAGGACTGAAGGGGCACCACCCCTAAGATTGGAGTTGGAGCACGGGCACCACCCCTAAGATTGGAGCTGGAGAGCGGGCACCAATCCCAAGAACTGGCAATAGATAGTCACCCTTTAGAAGGAGTGTTGGAATTTGCAATGCCTGCTGATCATTTGGTGTAAAGATTGACTTCCTAGGGTTAGCATAGTCCACAGCAAGTCAAACCCTGAAGAAACCCTAAGAAACCCTAACTCTAGAGGCTCTACACCGTGTTAAGGGAGAGAAAGCTGTGATCAGATCGGAGCCGTAGGATCAGATCTGTAGTGGACGATAGCGATCGTCTGATCGGAATGATAGATGAAGAGAAGATCCAGGGGCTTGCGTGCCTCGCTACCATCCTGCAATCTTGGAAAGAAAGACGGGACCGAATAGCGAAAAAGTGACCAATTGCGCGTTGCAGTTGATCGCTGAGTGACTGTTCGCTAAGTGAATGGACTATGTGTTTTGTCCAATGAACTTTGTCAATGCTTTTGCGATCATAACCACTCTTGAATTCCAACACCGCTGCCCTCTATCCGCCCTAAAGCTCTGTCTTGTTGGAGCGTGCGCACCCACAACATGGCCGGAACCCCCAAGCGCTGTCTGAGGTGTCTGAGAATGATCAACTGGGTTGCCCTCATCTGGACCCGTACTCCTGCCCCTGCCTTGCGCCTGCCACTCTCTACCCTCATTGCCAATACTGTGTGTGTGTGTGTGTGTGTGTATGCTTATGCTTGCGAATCCTTTGGCACCCCGTAGCCACAGGAGACTGCACTATGTACCCACGCCGGGGATCAAAGGATTCAGCACACACTTCGGGACACTCATCCGGATTCTCCGGAGCTCACTAGTGAAGAATGGGACCCCCTAAGCCTCGCTGAGCCACCCGAGCCCCTCTGCATCTGCACCGCCAGCGCACTGCCGCCTTGTGCCTGAAGCCGGTTCATCCCTGCCCCCCGAGCTGCGCGAGCCATATCTCCACCACCAAGCCCACGCGCAAGACCACCCCTCTGCTCCCTGAGCCTCACTGGGCCACCTGAGCCCCTCTGCGGCTGTCCTGCCGGCGCACTGCTGCTGTGTCTCTGGAGCCGGCTCACCTCCGCCAATCGAGCCACCCCTCCACCACCAAGCCCACATCCCACATCACCCCGCTGCCCCCTACAGCCTGGTCTCAAGAGAGCTTGCCCACCCATGCCACGGCCAGAATGCCCAAGCGCTGTCCCAAGGGGCTGAGAATGATAAATTGGGTTGCCCTCATCCAAACTTGCGCATCCGCCACCGACTTGCGCCTGTAGCCCTCTACCCCCAGCACCAACTCCCCGTGACTGGAGCCCTTGCGCTGATTGCCTTGCGAGGTGGCCGCGAACTTGAGCTATGCGCTCCACACTTGCGTTGTAACTGTCACGCCGCACTGTTCCTACTTGGGGTCCCATCCCCACAGTTGCCTGTGTGTCCCAAGCCCTCCCGGTGGCCGATAGTTCACCACCCGATCGTCGCCTTCCCGACAGCTGCTCACTGTTAGTTCCGGCACGGCCAGCAACCTCGCCCGGTGGGCACGGAAGCTGATGAGATGCCGTATGCTGCCGTGCAACCTGTTGTAAGTGGTCATCGCTGCCAGGATGGGCCCCCGGGCTCTGAGGGGCCCGGCGTGTGTCATCTCCACCCGCGGACCTCCCCACATCTCCCCCGTCATCCTCATCAGTTCCCCCCATGCCATCAACCCCCCCAAGAAGGCCGGCCACCCGCCTGCTCGCCCCCATCAAGGTGGCCACCCCTCCCTCACCCAAGGCCATTGCTTGCTCCGTCGAGGCCCCACTCTGCTCACATATTGTGTGTGTGTGTGTGTGTGTATGCTTATCCTTGCGACTCCTTTGGCACCCCGCAGCCACAGGAGACTGCACTATGTACCCACGCCGGGGATCAAAGGATTCAGCACACTGTGTGTGTTATGATATGAGCAAGCCACAGATATGCACCAGCTGATATCGGAGCAGGGCGGCCTGTACCAAAATCACTCCAAGCTAGCCTATACAAGTTGCACTGGTACAAGCTAGCCTGGACTAACCCGCATGCCTCCACCACGGTATGAGCAAGCCAGCCGTCGGTTCCCACTCATTCTCTTGGTACAGGCAAGCCTGTGCCAGCTGCAATTGGTACACACTAGCCATCATGATGTAGGGTGTACATGGGGGTGCTTGGGGCCGCTGGGATTGCTATGAAGGATGTTTGGGTTGCATATAGATCATCAGATCATGGCGCCTACGGGGGGGATGCATCTGGGTGTTAAGAAAATGCAAAAAAAACGTAAACCCTAAAAGGGGGGGGAAGGGGCTGTATGGCAGGAGGGGGAGGGCGGGCGGATGTTGGGGAGGTGTAGAGGTTGAAGGGGGATTCAGGGAGAGGCCGTAGAGAAGAGGTGCTAAGCAGATATGGGGATGTTGGGGAGGTGCAGCGGCTGTAGGCGAGTAAGGAGGGGATGTAGGGGCTCAATTTCAGTTCACCACGAAAGACCCAAATTCGGAAGGCGTCGAATTTAATGCGTAATTACAATCGTAAAAGGGGCGATGACAAACGCTACTTTAGGCATCGTTTTGCGATCACTGACATGGATCCAATTCTTCAATTCGAGTCTTGACTCTCATCACGAAACAAGTTGGAAAAAATAAGCCCTTTACAGAACGTGCATACCTATGATAAGTATCACCTACCCAAGATTTCAAATCGAAATCCTACTAACCCTAACACCATTTTGGCCGGAATGTGGCGTGTATGGCCCCAAAATACTTGGAAAGCCCCACCATGGGAGGGTTGATCTTTGTTGTAGACATATAGCGGCCCCTGGAAATGACTCCATCTAACGATTGGCATGGCTGCATGTCACCTTAGCATCGTCCCTAACATCGGAATGAATGATAAAAAGATAGGTGACATCGTAGTTCGAGATGACACGTCATTCCTTCGTTTCAGCACGTGGATCCCAAAATCTGTTAAAGTCAAACTGCTGGTGGCCGAGAACGCATTGCTCAGCTCTTTTCAGCTGTCACGAAAGTATTATGGTGAAAAGGGGTAGCATACTTGAGAAATCCTATCTCATCAGCATAAGTGGGAAACAGAACATCTAAGTAAGATTTCAACACGTGCTCAGCATAGCACAACTGAAATAACAATAGCTAAGTCTAGGGCTAATGTATAACGCAGAACACAGCAGACGCTAGCTATTGCCAAGCAAGAAAGGAAGCAAAAAGGTTGTTCCTGAAAGACCTTCACGCAACCATAGTTTTTTCCACAGTCCACGAGCTCTGAATGGAACTCACTCCTCCAAGCAACGCTAGGGATGATGCAACAATGATGGGAAGTGATAAAGTCTCGGCACCACGTACTTCTTCTACACAACGGTGCACTTCTCAGCATAGCAAACGGCGACGCGTTCTACACACTGAGCTGTTAGAACTCAGGTCCCGACACCTCCTTCCCAAGACACACAGACCGAGAAGATAGTTCCCTTGGCCAATCACCTTGCAGTCAAGGAGAGTCTGCGGGCTGTCAGAGGCTAGATAGAATCGGAATCACAAACCCTAGTACCTTTCATCCTAACCCTTTCATGACATTTCGTTGGCAGCTGCTCTGATACAGGCACAAAGTCAACGCCTCGTGAAGTCTACAACCTTTTTATTCGGCCATAAGGGAAATTTATATTATCTTGTTACGTACAAGTCTTAACAGTATAAGGGGGACTCAAGGATGTTCAACACCGCATCCAAGAACCTCAGAGAGCAAGCGTTCGGACAGCACCCAAAATGCCAAAGGAGAGTCCCATTGAACAAGCGTTGTTGCCTAAGCACGGGGCTCTGTGGCAGCTTTCGTAGGTGGTGTTGTGGGCGAGGTGAAGCGGCATTCGCGCAAGGAGACACACTGCTTTGGTTGCCACTAGGTGGATTGTGCTCACCTGCTTGAGGTTGGCGTTGCTCAAATCAGCCTGCACAAAAGTTACGCAGCACTGCGACGTCAATCGTCAGGGTTGTTATAGAATCCAACACTAAGCTAGGAAAGAAATATACAAGGCAAGGGTGAGACTGCTATGCAGTGAATTTCGTTGGGGATCTCTTCTATGCAGGTATCATGCTAACACGGTACTAGTTATATTCTTTTGCACTCAGACTTTGAAGAATTATACGCATGGCACTCCAGTGCACACAGGGGAGGGAGGGAGAGCACTAGGGAATTGGGACCGCTTCCCCTCAGCAAGTGATTCTCTTATTTTAAGTCAAGCCCTGCAGTGATAGCAAGTCGATACCCTTGCTGAAGAAAAGAACGTCGGATACCTTTTTAAGATTTGCCCAACGCAGATACACATCGGGCAGGTGCGCCTGCACAACCGAGCCTCACCTCACAGGCTTTTAGAAACTTATAGAGTTGACTTTTTTGTATCTGTAAGGCCACAAGTAAAAGTCCAATTAATGTGCATCTGAGTTACTCTGGAGTTTCAGTATTAGCAGTTCTGCTCGGCATACTGGTAAAAAACTCTGAAAGCTTGTCAGACTTCGACGGTCAAAAAACGGAAAATAGCATCATCGTGATAAATTCCAAGGAGAGCTTGACCACTTGTAGAAGAGTTCTACGGTATCGTACTTAACCGAGTTCTACGGTATCGTACTTAGCGTATAGCTTATGTATTCATAATTTCACAGCTTGGCAAGGAAACTCAAAAGAAAATCGTTGGGGGGGACGCTGGGATGACCCAGAAGGGACAGTCCAACTATCCTTCACCCGGCCTAACACTGTCCTCTCAGTTGCCTCTTTCTCTTTCTCTGCTGGAACTTTGGTTTCTAAGGTCTGATCCACTCTCACCTCCGATGAGATAGTTGCCCACATGAAGTTTTCAACGTCACTAACACAAAATGTCCTCTGAGCCATTCACTGTCAGTGGTTGCAAACTAGCTCTGAGCATTACTATAATGTACCACGATTGGCTTGAAACGTACATTGTTGCCACAAACTTGCTCAAATACTGGCAACGAGCCCAGCAAGCTTAGGAGCTTGCAAGTTAAAAGGATTCATATAACTTTGGCCGCAGGGAGTACAAAAGAATGATACCCCTTGGAGTTCTGCGTCTTGAAGATTCCATCCAGCCAAAAACACTCTTTTATAAATGCAAACCGGAATTGGCCAGAATATTTCTGAACTCAGGCACTGTTGGTTGCCAGTTGTTGTCGCAAGATATATTGCTGTTTCTTTGTCAAATATCCGAAGCACATATTGAATGTTGGGTTGTAGCACAGTATGCTTTGTGTCGTCCAAGCCTTCTTTCCGGTCATTCTGCTTGAAGTGCAAGTCCTTTTCCGTCTCCCCAGTTGGAACTTTGCAAACAAGTCTTAGAGTGCCCAAATCTGGCACGTAAATTATTGATCCGACGTTAACGGGCACGCTAGGAACATATACGGACGCGATGGCTGTCGACTGGTCCGACGGTGCTTGTCGACTGGTGTCGACTTCAAAGAGTTCGATGGTTTTATTCACTGTCTCGGAACCTGAATCTGAGTCGGCCAGTTCCGACAGCGTCTCAGTGTTAGCCATTGAGGATTCTGCCAGGGGCACTGTGGTAGATTTTGAGTTGGAAGAATGATGCAGGGATGGCGCATCCAATATAGGTTCTGTTGGATTCAGAGGGTGGACTGTGGAGCTCTTCATTCTGGGAACAATATATATACACTACAGGCATAAGACTGACATCAAAAAACTCATTAGGAGTCTTTTTTAAAGGAAACCGTTTTAACGTACCTAAAACCCAAGCTCCTTAACCCGAGGGCAATAAACTTGTTATGGGAGCAGCCGAGCTGCCTCGCGCACTGCCACACCTTCTATGGAACCGAGGTGACATGCGCGCATGCGCGAGCGACAGGTTCGGGCGGTCTTGGCGACACCACGCCCGCTTTTCGTTGCCCCTTAATTTATGAGCATTACTATACAACAACATTTTATACACATACAGTTACAACCACTCTTTTCGTGCACAAACATCGTTGGCGCACTTTAAGGTTAGGGCGATAGCGATACTCATCCTCCTGATGTTATGAAGCTGATTGGGAAGCACTTTAAACCCGTACTCCGTGAGATCCTGCGAGGAGCATATCCGACAACTTACCGCGTATACCGCTGAGTTTCTGGTGTTTACACTGCCTGACCAAGCAGGGTTTGCGAAGGGAGTGATGAATACTACCGGCGTAGATATGGAAAACGACACCGATACGGATAACCGCTTGAGCGACCTACTCAATGGAAGTATGGTTTTCTGGCACAGTATAATCTTCTTTGTGGTAGGAATATTGTCCAAAAAAGTGGGTTGGCTATCTCCAGACGACTCGACAACGCTTTCGAAACTCACCTTCAAGATTGTGTTTCCCTGCCTCTTGTTCTCGAGTGTCCTGAAGGCCGACTTCAAGTTGTCTATGTGGCCAGTAGCCCTCGCTAGTATTATCACGCACGCGATTGTAATTTTCATGAATTACTGGGTTTATAGCGCGGCTCGTTTCCCCTCTAGAGAGCTCCGCGGAACTATGATTATCAACAGCCAAGGTTTCAATATAGGGTTCATCTTCCCACTCGTTCTCGCGTCGCGATCTCTGAGCGAGCACGTATTTCCGGCGGTCGTTGTGTGGGACATGTCGGCGAACGTATACGTCATCCTGGTGGTGAACTATTTCATTGCCCGCACGCACGCCCCTCCAAAGCAAACCGATGACTCCGCAAAACGACTCCTGGATTCTGCCGATAAAGAGGCTTTTGGCGTGAGTTTACCTGCTGACGAAGATAAATTCTCGGTGAAGAAAAACAGCGCTAAAGATATTTCGGATGAGGACATCCGGACACACACCGAGTGCGAAGCGGACATCCGAATAGAGATGACGTCGACCTCCAGAGAAGATGAACCTGCCACGGTCCCTGTGGAGATGGAGGTCCCACAGCTGAACAGCTCGAAGCCGAAGTATGTGCGACCAGCGCAGCCTCTAGATCCGGGTTCGGATCAGCCAAGCCTCCGCCCTGTCCTCGTAGGGCTCCTAACTAATCCACCTCTGATAGCCGAATCCGTGGCGTTGGTCCTCAATTTGTCTGGTGTCAGGATGGCGCCCTTTTTCATTGATCTCTTTCGGGAAATGGGACAGCCGTACACCTTGGTGCTGTTCGTCATCCTAGGCATCAACCTCCACGTCCCGCCACGTTCCACGGTGGCTGCGGTGGGCAGAATTCTGACGCAAAGAGCGGTAATTTCGGTTCCAGCCGCATTGTTATTTTGGTTTGCGATTCCCTTTCCTGACACAGAGGAGTTCTTGGGATATCGGCAAGGGATGGTGCTTTGCCTCTTTACGCCTTGCTCGAGCATGGCACTCGGGTATGTCATGCTCTTCGGCTATGGTTCCTTGCCTCGGCTCGTCTCGGTCGGAGTGTTCACCATCAGTTGTGTGGTATCCTTCCTTACGTTATTCGCTCTTATCTTCGCCTTCTCGCTTCAAAACGAGAATTGACAAGTTTAATGAAATACACGCTTAGGGATCGCATATGTGTTGAAGAAATAGCGTTGCAAGTGGGATGGTTATATGCTTCCTAAGGAAAACTTGAGGCTCCATATATAACTTCTACACGGAACACTAGGCCCATGTTTTATTACTTTATGTAATACTTCGCCTACGATGCATACAATTGTTATAATGGTCAGATTTGCTTTTTCATTTCAGCTTCTGCTGATTGGAATGAAGGTGATCCAAAATCTAGATTTCATATTCGACCACTAGCTAGAACTCTCATGAAGAATGCGCCGTGAGCGCATTCCTAGGCTGCCGGCGAACGTTTGATGTGAATATCACCAAAATATTTTTTCCAAAGGTTCTAGCCAGTGACATCGAGCGTTTATCAATCAGACCTACTGACACCCGTCACACGATGCATGAAGCGTTGCATTGTGATCTATGCATATGTTATAATATCATGCTGGATGTGACACCCCGTGTGTGTCACAGTCCTCTGTCTGTACTAGTACTCCGTACAGTACGGCTGTCACAGGTTCAGGGTTTCGGGCTTAAGCCGAGCGACACTCAATCTAACTTACTTCTTATGTTATCTTAAGTGTAAGCATTCTGAGTATCCGCACCTCAATATATAGTCGGCACTATATATCCCACAGGTTATGGTGCGCCAGGCACCTTCCACTACTTTTGATTGCATGAGTGGCTAAGCCACTCCGCTTGGTGGGGCGTTGGGGGCCCAATTTGATGTCGTGATTTTCGCAGTTGCGGTCGAGAGCTAGTTTACGGGCGGATTAAATTTGGTATCGCTGCAGCGTTCGCCTACCTAGGATCAATTTGTATTGTCCGCGTTGGATTTTACTCGACTGAAACTTGATCAATTTTTGTCGTGGGATTCCTTGGCCGCCGCGTTACGATCTTGCAAAATTCACAGTTACGGCTTCCTTAATTATCCGTTCCGGCACTACATCTTACGGCTCTCGACCATCACTTTTCTGTGTTCTCTGACATCGGCCCTCTACCCCAACGCTCCCACCTACTGGATTTTAATCATGAGCGTAAATTCTCACGTCACGCCTCCCTTGGGGGCCAACAACCGAATTAGACTAGACACGATTTTTTCACGCGACGTCGGCTCTCGTTATAGGCCGACGCCAAATTCTCCGGCTGTCAATCTCACGGCTCCGGACCGGACTCGAGCTGCGGCTGTCCAGAACTCCACCTGGGACGTCGACATCATCAAGAGAATTTCTCGCGACGCCTTGGGTTCCAAGGAGGACACCTTTCATGGAGACGAAGTACGCCGTAACACGCTCTGGACATCTATTGTGAAGTCCTTGCAGCGCGCGTTCGAGCAGAAGGACCCCAACAACGCCGCTCTTTTTGATTTGGCGGACACGCAAAAGGAGGTCAACGCCATCTTCAATGCCATCCTCTTCTCGACTTTGACATCGTTGACTTCTCCTAGCTCACCCGCGCGGCGTTGGGTTGAGGCCTCGGGACGGGCTTCGCCTCAGGATGGCAAGCGTGCCCTCCTCGAGGTCACCAAGAGGTTGATCCCTCGCGTGGTTCGACCTCTTGGACATTACGAGGAGCTTTGCTCCATTTACTTCGACGACAAGAAAGACCCCGACCCTCTTATTCAGGATTTCGACGCATGCCTGACTGCTATCGGCAACGGCGCCTCTGGACCACTCGACGACATGATGGCCAAGAAGCAGCTTCTGGCTTCACTCGACCCCGAGTTCTACGACAAGGTGATCACCCCGCTTCGTCTCGACGTTGAGTTGGCCAAGGTCGAGCTCGAAGACATCTACGCCCACGTCCTCGAGATTTGGGATGCGAACGCCGGCAGGAGCAAGCACGTGCCCTTCGTGGACAAGTCCAACGTGCTGTACTCTGGTCTGCCGTCCGACGTTGACGTGAAGGCCCTGATCAAGGAGTTTCAATTCCACATCGACGCCGCCAACAAAGTCCTCGCAACGCTCTCCGACGAGGATGCGCACGACGAGCCGACGACTAGATGGCCGGCTCCACCTACGGGCAAGCCTACGGGCAAGCCAGGTGTGCACTTTCCACCCTCCTCCTGGCGTGACCGCCAGAACCGTCGGGAAGATGGGAAGTTTCACGGTCGAAAGCGTGAATGGCAACACCGCTTTGCCGCTTCTCCCCTTCCCAAGGGCGGGAATTGGCAACAAGGCGACCGACGCCGCAACGACAACAAGAAGACTTACGGCGTGCACTCCGTCTCCTTCCACGTCCTCTCCAAGGCCTTCGTTCCGGAGTGTGTCCGATGCCCTCCGGGGTTTTGGCATGACTCCGCGAATTGCCCCACCGCGGACATCAAGTGCGACGAGTGCGTAATTGAGCAAGCCGACGACGCCGACGGCCTCGTGTCCGCCTTCCAGACCGCGTTCGACACTGAGGACGACACCGCCTTTGCTCGACTCTGTGCACAACATGATCATCCCTTGGTTCGACAGGACGAGGAGCCCTTCACGTTCTCCGAAGACATTGACGTGGGGCTCCGAGCACAGTACGCGGGATTGACGCCCGCCCAACCCTCACTCCTTGCTACCCGCGTGCACTTAGCGCGCACCGCTCTCCGCGAGCTCAGGCAGGTGGTTGGTGGTGCTGAGTCAGGCACTCAGCACTTTCCGATGGTTCACTTCGGTTCGCCCACGCCCTCCGTGATCGACGATGCCGTCGTGGAGCATGAGCCGGAGGTGGCAATCGAGACCAAGAGCGACGCACTAATTTGCCCGAAGCAGTTCGCTGACAGTGAGCCGCCCTTCGAGAAGTCTTTTATGGACGGCATGTCTGTGAAATTGGGCTTCTTTGAGCCTGAGCCACAGGTCTCACTTCAATCCTTCAACCCCCTGCCTCCGTACATTTCTTCCACGCATGATTCGGCCAGCGTGGCTGACACGGAGTCTGACGACGGGGACTTGCACGATGCCGTCCCACCACCCGCTCCACGGGTTGGTGGTGTACGGACACCTTCAATCGGCGCATTCCTCACGGCAGCAGCTATCCCCGCTTTGTTTCTGTGTGTGAGCATCGCCATGATCGACACCGTCACCGCCACTGTACTTTGTGATGTGGAGATTGCTCCACCGTCGGTGGTGTACGGTGACTGCTCTGGTTATCAGAATGGCACAGTGGGCTGCTTCACTGACTCCGACCTTCTGGACACTGGACCGACTGACTTCTGCAACATCTTCAATCTGGACTCTGACGGCTTCGGCATCTACAATGTGAACTTTCAATTTGACAGCTACACCAGCTTCGATCAACTCTGCCCTGTGGACCACTTTAAAGGTGGCTAGAGTTACTGTCAAAAGCCTAGTAGCACCGCTAGATCTGTATCACGGGCACAGTAGCCTTCAGTGTGTAGTGCTAGCTAGAGGTTTGGGACCGCCCTGGCCAAGAGCACAGGCCCCCACTAGCAATCTGTTTCCACCGCTTGAGATGGTGTGTTTTGTTTCACCTAACACTGCCTGTTCCACCCTAACTCTTCCTCCGTATAGCTGGCAATTTACCGGGTAAAGGATTTTGGCCCTTGGTAATACCGGGTAAAATACCGGTAATACTTTGAGTGGTATTACCGAGGTAATACTATTTTGGGATTTTTGGCAATAATTAAAACGATCATGGGGCATCACGCACACATTATTATTGGGAGCCGTACATGTGTGCTCCTAGAGGCTTTGATGTATGCGCAATCGATCTAAGAAGGTGGCTAGACCAAATTCGAATGTTGTCGCCACCAAAACGAACAAAAACTATTTTCCAGAAAGTACAGACAGCCGCCCCGATTTTGGGGATTGGTTACATGCTGCACTCTCGGGTGCCGTCACCTGCCGTACAAATGTGCTCCTAGAGGCTTTGATGTATGCGCAATCGATCTATGAAGGTGGCTAGACCAAATTCGAATGTCGTCGCCACCGAAACGAACAAAAACTACTTCTCAGAAAGTACAGACAGCCGCCCCGATTTTCGGGATTGGTAATACCCTTACCCGGTATTACCAATGGTAACATTTGGTATTTTGGCATGGAGGACGGTCAGAGTGTCCTAAGAAGGGCGAATCCATGACAGATATCTCTCGTGTTGCCACGCAGGGATGTACTCGCGTTGTGAACTGTTTAGACTTCGAGCACGTCTCACCCTCTCACGGAATGGGGATGTTGGAAATCGTCCTGGCGTGACGGCTGAGACGCCGTCGATTTGATTTTTTCCCATGGTAAAATGGGTAAAATCGATGGTTATACGGGGGTAATACCCGGTAATACCCATACCCGGTATTACCGATGGTAAAACTTTTTGGTAACGTGCGGTAATACCGCCCTGCACTAGGGTAAGGACTTTTTGGGGCAAAGTAATACTTGGTAAAATACTGGTAATACCTATACCTAGTATTACCTTTGGTAAAATTCGTGCCAGCCATATTCCTCCGTAATAGTACAGGGTGGTGTGTTGGATGTGACACCCCGTGTGTGTCACAGTCCTCTGTCTGTACTAGTACTCCGTACAGTACGGCTGTCACAGGTTCAGGGTTTCGGGCTTAAGCCGAGCGACACTCAATCTAACTTCACTTCTTATGTTATCTTAAGTGTAAGCATTCTGAGTTATCAGCACCTCAATATATAGTCGGCACTATATATCCCACATATCACGACTTCATGAGCACCGCAGCACACATGTGACTTGGTTGCATATCCCACCTTTGTTGCCTACTCTTGGAAATTCTCTATCAACTCGTTTCGAATCGGATGAAATTCGTGGCGGATGAGCATTGTGCGCGCATCCTGACCGAAGATTTGAATTTCATCACATAAACCGCTACTTTCGGCCTCTCACACAATCATGCACCCCGCGGTTTGTTAAAGCGCAGGTGGTCAAGCCCAACACCCTCATGCCCATGGCTGCCCACACTTTGCTCCTAGGGGGAGGGGGGAGGGGTCGCGCCCCCGGACCCGAAAGCGAGTCGGGGGGAGGGGTCGCGACCCCCTGGACCCGCGGGTCGGGGGGGTGTAATCTACGATCGAGAATCGACGCCAACACCGTAAATCTGAAAATCGAATCCTTAAATAGGGAGTCTACACTGCCATCCCATGCCATGCATGGTATCGTATTAGCTACTTCGTGGAAACCTTGCAGTGAGGCGACTTTGGCAGACTGTCGTATTTGTGGCCCTTGACACCTAAGAAACCATTACTACAACCATTACTCAACAACAAGGCAGCACTCTTTCAGGATTTCAGGAACCTTTCGGTTTGCCTGACGAGAAATATGGAAATCCTAGCGCGCTCAAGATGTGCAGTCACCCACACTTCGTTCGTTTCTGGCGACGATCATACAGGAAAGCTGAATCAGTCAGAAGAATACCTGGATATGCTTATTTCTGGCTTTGAAGATCAGTTAGTATCCAGTGTCGCTATCCTTTCTAGGTTTTGCAACAGCAAAACACAGAGTAAGGATTTCGACGATTACAAGGGCCAAGTGACGATTGAAGGGAAGAAAGTGCCCTCCATAATATGGGTTGAGATTTATCTCGCGCTTGACGGGATGTCGCAATCGCCCCTCCAGCTAAGCGTGTTGAAGTGGAAGAGTCGTCTTCTTCAATTCGCTCGGTCGTTGACGTTTTGCAACGGGGCAGCGTTGCACAAGGTGCGAGAACAGGTGTTCCGCTCGGGTAAAACAAACTGGCTAAGCTCCCATAATCAGTCCGGCCGAGTGCTTTTATCATGCATCTCAGAAACCCGGATAATACGAAGTGATGACTGACAGTACAGTACTACTGTACTGTCATCCTAGCTACTAGCGGAGTCACGTCGAAGCGCTCACGCGTGAGCGAGCGAACACCCGCCAAGAATACGGCTTGTGCGGAGTTCGCAGCTGGAGCACCAGCGGGTGCCGGCGTAGCCGGCGTGACGGAATTACGTGCGGCAGCGGAGTCGAAAATTGTAGCTAGCGAGCGTCGGCGTGACGCCATACTTGAGGTCAATCTAGTCGCAACCATGATGTAGAAGACTATAGAGACGAAGTGAGGGCAAATGTGGCGAGGTGCGGAAGGAGCGGCGGCCAAAAGTCGTGAGGCGGTTGTCGAGGAAAAGAAGGAAAGCTGCGGCGTAAAAAATTCCCCAAACGTGCATGTGGATCTAACAACGCGGCCAAGGAACTTGGTGTCGGATCCGACCAAAATTCCAACGTCTACCAACGCGTAGTACGGGAAAATCAAGCAGCCACGAGCCCGAGCTCTCCGTAAGTCCAATCAACCAGTCATGTAACTAGGCCATACCGCTCCGCCGCGCCTCTAGTGGAGCCCCTCACTCCATCTCAAGCGTCGCTGTTTAGCCAGACATGGCCAAAATTCGCAGTGTCTGAAACAAGAGTGCGTGGGGCCAAACCTGTTGGATATACTGCGAGAACAGGTGTTCCGCTCGGTGAAAACAAACTGGCTAAGCTCCATAAGCAGTCCGGCCGAGTGCTTTTATCATGCATCTCGGAAACCCGGATAATACGAAATAATGACTGACAGTACCGTACTACTGTACTGTCATCCTAGCTACTAGCGGAGTCACGGTTCCGATCAGAGACAGGTCAGACTAGGGGCTATCAGAGCCCATAATAATAACCCTGAACCTAAAGTCCAGCACACCACCCGGAGCTGTGACTGTAGCTAATAGGGCTAGGCAAGCGGAGCAAACTAAACAGATAACAAACGGCTACTTCACTGGAAACAGATATACTTTTAGCTGGGTGCCCGGGGACTTGTCCCGGCACAACCCACCACTGCGGCTAAGGCTAATCACACCTCCAGGATTTGAAATAAGCAGACTCTAGCCACTGTAAAGCTGGTCGGCAGAGCCGAGTTCAGCAGACGGATCCCAAGGCAGGAAAACATCCGAAGTAAGTTGAGATGAAACATCATAAGTGTTGACACCACCAGACCCAAGTGGGTCAGGCGGATCCCGGAGTGGAGTGGCAAGACTTTCAAATTGCAGAGCCGCTGAGGTCGATTGAGAAAAGAACGGTGCCACATCCCGCGGCGGCATTGACGAACCAGTAGTAATCACGGACGGGCAAAAGGAATCCAGTAATGCACCACCGGGATGAACCGCACCGTAGCCGTAGGTGGCTCCGGGCTCAACCAGGCCCCTGACACCACCGCCGACCACGAGTGTCGGCATCGCCGTAGCACTGAACAGAAACGTAGTCACCATGAAAAGAGTGAGTGCAAATTCTCCGACGCCAAATGGCTTGGAGCCTTTGGGGACTCCGAACCGCCGAAATGCCGCAGCCGCCGGCGGTGCACCCCCCTCAATTTCAGTCAGGCAGACACCAGGAGGGCAGTCCGAGCCCTCTCCATCATCATCGGAGTCACACACCTCAACAGGCTCAGGGTCAATGTCAAGCCAGTCAGGGTGGACAGTGTTGAATGTTTTGAAAGAGTTGTCAGCAGGAGCCATCGGGCCGAGAGCCAGAGAGGCAGACGGCGGCACGAAGGCGGCACGGCTGACCTCACGCAAGTCAATCGGCTTACCATGCACGGGTGCAGAGGCCTTCGGCAGCAGCCGCTTGTTGGCGGCCGGCTCAGCGACACCACCAGCAAGCGGACCGCTGACCTCAGCAAATGCAACACGGCCAATGGAAAGGTGCTCATCAGGTGCAGACTCAGTAGAGGCAGCAGCATCCCTGAACTGCTGCAGAGCCGTAGGCTCTGGAGCAAAGGAATGCGCAGACAGCTCACAGATTTCAGGTTGCCCCACGAGAGCACACAAGTGCTCCATGGACCCCTCATCCCCAGCGTCATAGTACCGCTGAAAACGAAGGGCAAGCACGTCGGAGTCATAAGACTCGACGGCTTGGCAGTAAGATGCCGAAATGGACAAGGGGTGAGTGTCCTTGTGAGGACACTCACTCAGCCAATGCTTTGACCCAACGGCGCGGCACTTCTCGTGCCTGCACGCTGGGACAAAGGTGCCAGACCGCTTGTCAAAAGCCACCTCCGGAGAGGCGGAGTGAGCAAGCGGTTGCACTCCAGGTCGGTGGAAGTTGCGCGGAGTGTGTTTCCCAGGGGGCTTGGAGCCACCCTTCTTAAGGGAATCCACATCCCGCTGCAACTTGACCAACTGAGCACTGAGCCGATCAATGGCCGAAGCCAGGCCAGTGTCAGTGGTGCAAGATGCAACAGACATGGGCCGCCCCGCAGGGCGCTTGCCCGAGAGCCGCCCGCAGCGGTACTGCTCGCGCACGCGCGCCTGCAAGGTGAGCAGACTCACCAGTGTCAACGACGGAGCCAGACCGTCTCCATCGGATCCTGACTAAAATCATCTGGACGGAGACGGATGCAGGGACATATTGGCTCCCTCGGAGACGGGTTCGGGCGGAGCCTAACGAATGCAGACTCCATCGGAGACGGGTCTAGCATCCACAAGCTCCATCGGATTCGGATACTTACGGAGCCTGTTTCCTCAAGCTCCGTCGGAGACGGAGGCAGCTTTCCTCTGGCTCTCTCGGATACGGAGTCTTCCGGAGCCTAGTTTTCTAAGCTCCATCGGAGCCGGGGCCACACACTCGCGGTCTTCGTCGGACACGGTTTCATGCGGAGGCTGGATTTTGAAAACTCGTCGGGTACGGAGCCTAAACATATCTCTACCCTTCGGAGACGGAGCCTACACAACTGCATCTGGCAAATATCAAAGCGTCATTCACAAAGGGTGCAAACAATTAATAAGTTATAACATAATACCATACAAAATGGCCTTGTATCACTACAAACATACATCGCAAAAGCGCTAACTGCTCAAGACAACACTTAACTACTCTCATCACCAGATGCTTCACTTTCACTTGCGCTAGACTCAGCATCATCTTGCTTGCTGTGTGCTAAGGTGTATGCGGTCACAATCTCTTCCACCGAAGGACGCAGGAATTCGAACTGCCAATTGCCACGGATAAACATGTATGCCTCCAACATCTCGGCACCCATGGCACCACTGTGAAAGTCAGCGAGCAAAGTCCCTGCCCCACTGAAAATCTGCTCCACGTTCGCTGAGGCTGCCTTTTTGGAGGCGCAATCTGCAAAAAATACAGCAGCATGGATCGGAATTTGAGTCTCGTGGTCACAATAGAACAGCAGCTGATTAAACTCCTGAGTCACCTCGTTGATGTACTTAGTCTCCACCAATGCAGACTGGCAAAGGGTGATAAACATCTCCTTCTCCAGCCTGATCTTCTCCGCCAAGCGACTATCTGAGTCAGCAACCACATCAGTGGCAACCCCAGTGGTCCCCTTGGACCCCAAAGATGTATGCATCTTAGCTAGTTCCCCCAGTGTCTTCCGCCGTTTCTGCACTGGGGCAACTATCGCTCCCTCATCAACACCACCTGCACTGGGTTGCCCTATGATAGAGGAAGCGACCGCACCAGGCTGTTGTGCGATGAGGTGAGTGCCACGGTGTCGCAAGCGGCGATTGTATTCCGCATCCATCAACTCGACCATGGCACTCTTGTTCTCAAGGATACCAGTAATCGAGGAGTCAATGCTGGGGTTCATCTTCAAGGCCAGCAATGTATCTGTGTCCAGTTGGAGAAGACGACTTTCAACTTGCTCCGCCGCCACCTTACGGAACTGCTGCACGTCACTGGACAAGTTCTCAAAGTGCACCTCATCCCAGGTTTCTTTTTCACCAACTCCGCTCACCACGGGCAACACGGTGGAAGTCAGGTCATTGTGCAAGGCCGACGCAAGAATGAACTCTTTGTCCAAGCCCACACCCTCGTGCCCCTGCAACGCTTGAGATACCTCATACGCGGTGGTCATGGCACTCTCCAACTCGTTATTCTTCCGCCACGCCGCAGGCCGCAAGCAACGATGTTGAAGGGGGAACTCCTTGCCTTTCGCAACATTGGCCTCCACCTATTCAAACATACAATTCTAAGGACACTCACCTCAAATTACAAAAACTTTGAGCAAAGCTCTCCATTATGAGACACTTCATGCTACGAAAAACAAAGTGCCAAAGGAGGAATCACATAATACCTGATCAGCATCGGAGTCACTGTCCTCAGGAACGTTCTCGCCGTCAGTTTCCGACGCAGAGTCATCCTTCGTCACAGATTTCTCCCCAGCAAAAGGCAAAAGGGCCGCTACCTCACTGCAAATACCGGAAGTTGTGCCAGTGAGAGCCAGTCGGACTCCAGGAGGCGGTTCTGGCGCAGCATCCTGTATAGACCCCCCAGCGAATGCGGTGCAACTTGAACACCCTTTTGCACCGCGTCTTCTTGACTCCACGCGCACGCTGGGCGTTGATCAACCGTTGTGACGACAACACAGACGTGTGGAAGCTTCGGCTCTGGGTGGAGTTGCCCTTGATGTGCAACTGCAAAGAGGGATTCTTCTCTCCAGCGTTGCCGTTGCCGTACTCGACAGCCGTGGCTGCGAAAGACCTCGCCTTATCAGCGGCAGACATGCCATTGAACCAGTGGCCGGGGATGTCGATTTTCACATTTAAATCTACCTGTTGTTGACCTGGATACTTTTTTACGATTTCACATGGGAGAGCAGATTGAACAGACTTCTTTCTCTTCGCTGCTGCAGCACTCGCAGTGGACGCCATTGTTGTAATCAATAATGAGTAACTTTGATGGTTCAGCCTACTTTAGATAGGGAAATTCCAATCGTGTCAAGGTATGTAAATTGTGTCGAACGGCAGATAAAATCACGTCAACGAGATTTGGTTCGTACACTAGAAGGCAGGGCCACCGTTGGCCCTGTAATAAGACGGGTTTGACGGTTTAGATTGGAGCCTTATTTTTCAAGCTCCATCGGAGACGGAGCCTGAGGGGTAGTGGCTCCGATGGAGACGGGACACGTCGGAGCCTGATTTTTCAAGTTCCATCGGAGACGGAGCCTTAGGGATAATGGCACCGATGGAAACGGGACACGTCGGAGCCAGATATTTCAAGCTCCGTCGGAGACGGAGCCTTAGGGATAATGTATCCTATGGAGACGGGGCGCATCGGAGCCTGAATTTTGAAGCTCCATCGGAGACGGAGGCAGGGTGGTAATGGCTCCGACGGATACGGGACACGTCGGAGCCTGATTTTTGAAGCTCCATCGGAGACGGAACCTGGCGAAAATTGAAACCCGGCGATCGGAGACGGGTTGGACCCGGCTCCGTTGTCGACACTGAGACTCACAGCCGCACGCTGGTCAGCTCGAGCAAACGAGTCAACCAGCGTGGCGTAAGCCGGTCCAGACAGGGCAGAGAGGAATTGCCTTTTAACAGCGTCTTCGGGCAGCGTCGTCAGACGCTGCGCATCCCGAAGACAGCTGTTGAAAAGGCGAATCCCCGCATCAGGGTCACTCTCGTCAGAAATCTTCACGTCAAGCAGTTCAGTCAGAGCGTCGAACGGAGTCGACGCGTCAGCAAGCATACGCACCACCTCCAGGGTGGCGCGTTTGCCATCAGCAGGAACATCCGCACCAGAAGCCTCTACCCAATTACGGGCAGGAGACCCTGGCGCAGTCAGCAGCAGCAGCACAGAGTACAGCAGTTCATTTGCAGCAGGCAGAACAGGGGTGTCAGCAGCAGTCAGTTCAAACAGGGGTGCGAATGCCGGCGACTGCAGTGTGAAGAGCTGCTGGAGTTCGGACACCAATTGAGAAAAAATGTCCGAAGCCGATGTTTCGTCCCCACGGAATTTTGCTGCTTTGTCGCCTAACACCTTCGTTGCCGCGGTTTTTGAACTCTGAACGTCGAATGAATCTCTGCGCAGCCGATGGACAAGTGTGGCAGCCGCAGTCGAGGCCTCCGACGCAGCCGAATCCAAGTGCGGAGTCGTGGGCGTGGCTGCATGCAACGCTCCAACATCATCGAAAATCGTTGCTAATTTACGCGCCCTAGCGCGCGTACGTGGTCTTTGCGGTGTCTCCATGATAAAATTGACGGTGAGATGGGTAGCGTGGGCTAGCGTGGCGGCAGTAGAAAGATCAGAAAATGCAGCGGCCAATCCCTGCAGAAGCCTCAGCAACAAGAACAACATCAAACAGGTCATGAGCCGATTGGCTAAAAGTGGTTGCGAGCCACAATACGCGGAGTGTCCTCTCCACCGGCCAGGTGAAACGTAAGAAGAAGCCATAGCGAGCGACGATACTGCTGCCGAAAAATGTTCCGTAAAACTGATCTCCACTTCAAAAGAAGGCCATACCGCGAAAAGACGAACTACTGCCTAAGGGGGCGCCCACCCCATCTCTGTGTCAAAACTTAGCCAAACATGGCAACAGCTAGGCGCTGTGCCATCAGAATTACTAGGGAAGTGGTGACGCGCATAACCTGCGAGAACAGGTGTTCCGCTCGGGTAAAACAAACTGGCTAAGCTCCCATAATCAGTCCGGCCGAGTGCTTTTATCATGCATCTCGGAAACCCGGATAATACGAAGTGATGACTGACAGTACAGTACTACTGTACTGTCATCCTAGCTACTAGCGGAGTCACGGTTCCGATCAGAGACGGGTCAGGCTAGGGGCTATCAGAGCCCATAATAATAACCCTGAACCTAAAGTCCAGCACAAGGTATGTATCGCACTCATCCCATTTGCATTTCCCTCACTTTGCAAATCAGTTAACTCTCTTTCAAATGCTTGTCGTAAAAGCGCATCGAGGACCATTTAGTTTAACAGGCAGTGCGTTATCTTAGCAGCCATGGATTTGCATTTTAGCATCGCATTTTAGCAGGTATACATAATTTGGAGTTTGTTGTACTAAATGCATAATTGTACTACGAAATGCATTGATGTTGGCCGATGAATACTAGTTTGAGTTGGGGACATGAATGTCCCAAGATGTTGTATAACAATATTTTGCATCACGATTCCGAGATTCGCGTCGTTCGGATAGATTGACATTCATATCGAACGCGATACCGACACTTCCCAATATTCAAGAAATTCGTATCGATCGAACCCGATTTTCCCGATATATCGGTACAACCGATACAGTGCCTTGACTTTATTTGGTGTTGATGTTGTCGTTTATCGGTTAACTGAGCTCAAAATAAGTGCCCAACTACTAAAACCGAATGAAACTTATTTGTAATAATGATATATAAACAAATGAAATATATTGAAATCGATTAATTATCATGACTATAAATTTGAAACAGCAAATTCCTCCAGCGGTGAGCAAACACGATCATCATCCTGAATACGCGTTTACGCTATACGATTTTGATGGAAATGGAGCTAAAGAGATCGTTCTTCGCTTTATAACGAAACGAATCATAAACGCATATGGAGAATACTCGTGCATCCATAGTAGCTCACAAGCCATCGTGGAAACCGCATTCACTAGTACAACCTCGGATGACGATTTAGGTTTTGCAAGTGTTGTGTCGCATATTGCTCAGGGTACACTGCAAAGGGACCTCCGCAATACATGTTCTATCACAATCGTTTTGTACCGTTATATATCAGTGTGTAAAACAGTTTGCTTCGGTGTTCTTGTATTCCTGATGTAATGTTTGCATCAATCAATGACATCAGTATGTAATTTATTAACCACGTACATAACATATTCAATTATATTTTGGACATGTCTTGTGCATTTGAGCCATTCATTTTCAAAGGCAACCTCTTCATTGCAAATCTCATTTTTCGTTGATTGCTTACAAGGAATTTTCACCCCTCAACATTGGAAGAAGAGAGCCAGGTGGTAAGCCAGGGGTGCGTCAACGCCTTGCTAGCGGTGAGGCGCTTGCTGCTCTCAACCACGAGCAGGTGCGCAATGAAGTCCCGAGCGTCCGTGGACACGTGGGCGGCATCCGCATCAAACTCATACCGGGCACAGCGCTGGTCAGGCTCGCTATCAAAGGGTACAGCGCCACATAGGAGGATGTACACAAGTACACCCACAGCCCACATGTCGCTCCCCTCGCAGTATTCCGCCCGCAGAACCTCTGGTGCTGCATACTCTAGCGTGCCTATCACCAAGTCATCGCCAAAGTCGTGGTCTCTATCACTGGCTTCTGCGACACGTGCGCTTCCAAAGTCGATGATCTTCAGAGTGCCCTTTCCCTTACCACCACCACCAGTACCCTCCTCCGCCTCCTTGAACATCAAGTTCTCAAGCTTGAGATCGCGGTGGATAACTCCCGCCGCATGCACCACTTCTAGCCCCTGCAGGAGCTGGCCCGTCACTAATGCTGCCTCTGCCTCCGGCAGCGCCCCCTGTAACTCCAACTTAGTGAGGAGGTCATCCCCAGTGCAGCGTTCTGTAACGAGGTGCACTGTTGCCTCTTCCTCAAACACGGCCACTAGTTGCAGCACATGCGGGCTCACGGCCGCTCCAACCCGCTGCAGCGCCATTATTTCTGCCTCCAGCTGCACAGCTCCCCCAACCATCTCTTGCCGCTGCACCGTCTTCACTGCGACCGCTGCACCCGTCGCACGATCCACTGCTGCGCACACCGAGGACGTGGCGCCTGTCCCAAGCTCCTCCAACACCTTGTATGCATCATGCAAGTGGCCCGTCCCAGCCACGCCTTCCACCTCCTCCGTGCCCATCGTCCCAGCCATGCCTTCCACCTCCTCCGTGCTCATCGTCCCAGCCACGCCTTCCACCTCCTCCGTGCCCATCGTGCCAACCACGGCTTCTACCTCCTCCGTGCGCATCGTGCCAGCATCCATAGTTGCTTCCAGTTCCCCCATACTGGAACCCTCTTCCAGCTCCAGCCCCTTGGGATCTTCCACAAAACACCCCGCCTTTGGATCCTCAAGCCTCCAATCCTTGGGACCCTCTTCAAGCATCACCCCCCTGGTACCCTCCTCGCCCCCTCCTCTCCCACGATCATCCTTGATCGCCTCCCCTTTGGAAACCTCTTCGAGCACTTGGGGTTGTGTCAGAGAAATTGGAACCTCCGGGGCCTCCAAGGTGCCAAGCTGTTGTTCGACCTGCAACTGTTGTAGTCCCCCAGCCACGTCCCACAAAGTCATGACCCCATCACAGGCCCTCGAGACCATCCGTTTACTCAGGGTAAAGAAAACAGTGCTGAAAGCACCATATGCTCCAGCCCAAAAACTGACCTGCTCAAAAATTGCACACCTAACTAAAAGCATACTGTCTGCCAAGCGCAACTACACGCCTACGAGGATACTGTCTGCCAAGCGGGGTACCCACGGGCCTACTAGGGATACTGCCTCCCAAGCGAGGTACCCACAGGCCTAGGCTAGGTATTCGATGGTTGGTTGGCAACTCGTCCTTTTGGCCATCATTATGCCCACAACCCTAGGGAGGCCTCGATGATTTGGTCGTCACCGTATCTGCAGGCCTAGGTTTTATGCGTTAGAGAGGCGCCTCGGTGATTTGGTCATCACTATAACCGCAGGCCTAGGTATGCGGTAGCGAGGTGCCTCGTTGATGTGGCCTTCCCTGTGCCCACAACACTAGTAATCGGTTGTGGATATATATATATGTGTATTCTGGCCCTTTCCATGACCACAAGTCAAGAGATCGGGTGTTGGAGCTGTGTCTCGTTGGCTGTGCCTTCACCATGCCTGCAAACCTAGGGTTGGGGTGTTTGGTCTACTCCGTGCCCACAAGCCAGATGATTAGGTGTGAGGGCGTTGGTTTGGCCTTCACCGCACCCGCAGCTGATGAGCCACGGAATCAGATGGAAGCATTCGCTCTTCAGGCCTTCGCCATGCTCGAAATCGGGATTCATCGGGCGAGGGGAAATCGTATTGGGGCGGTGCTTATTTGTTTTAACAACGGACAACGTACATAGGCAGATGCCAGTGACTGCCCGTTGCAATTTTCATGTTGGGGCCACAAGCGAAATTCGCCTAAACAATCACTGCTCGTCAGTGGACAATTGAAGGCTACATCTCGCTCGTTCCCCAGTAATTATGACGATATGCTATCGATTGCCTAGCCATCGACGGGTCAGGCTCGCTCCCCTAGTCAATTGAACGACTCGCAGTCGATTTCCAAGTGCCATTGAGAGCCCGCTGTGATATTGGGTGGGACAAAGGTTCTGTATGATAACACTACGAACGGGTTTACCTGCGCGGAAGTATCAGGGAGATGGTCGTGCTGCGCCAATCTTCCCGCCTCATTCTCGTCATCCAGGCTCACAGGCAACTCCTGCATTCCTCTCAGTCTTAGTCTCAGTCTCGGGTTCAGACTCAGTTCCTCCGAGTTCTCGCCTCTGCGCTCTGGCATATTTGCTTTTACCCAAACTTTTGCGCCGATCTCATTTCAAACGCACTGCATCGACCACAGTGGCAGGTTTTCCTCGACGCCGTGGTCCACAATCGCTTGTGACTGCGCGTGATCTTGCAGCTAGACTTCGCCGAGTCTGACTCGCATGGCATGGCATGCCAGCGAGATATCTCCCGTTGCAACAGAAACGTTCGATAAGAAGCTCGAATGGCTGCACAGGTAGATAAAGATCACGGGTCTAAGAGCGAACACTAGCTAGCAGCCTCAGGTAACCTCCACTACAGCGGGGAGTGGAGTACATAGATGAACTCAACGATTTCAAGTGGTCAAGTTGGCGAATGAACACTCTTATGTGTCCCGCTCGACGTTCAGGGTACGAAGAGTTTAAGTGCGACTCCGAGCAAAACAAGGTATGTTACAGGTATGCTACAGGGCGTCACGCGTGCTTGATGTGGTTTTGAGCCACAGAGGGCTCTTTTGGGCTTGGAAGTGGGGCAGCCTGTCACCTGTGCGACGCTTTCGGCTCCTTCTTTGGAATCCCATTTCTCGTTTATCTTACTAGCCGAAGGCGTGACAGATGCTGCGCTTTCTGTCTGCGGCACCTCTGCATTATTTACGGAGTGTTTGCTGACACCGCATCCCATCTCGCAAGTGCCGTACAATCGAGGCCTGCCACTACTGAGGGCAACGTGTGGCCTCCACGTGAACTATCTCAGCGCGATCCTCCGTTCTCTGCTCGTCCCACACAAATGTCGAATGGGCGCACCCGCAGAACCTTGCAAAGTACGTGTGAAAATATTTCAGTAAGTTATATCGATAGAGTCATGTTGCTAAATTGGAGGGATCACAATAAATATCAGAGTAATCACGTCGAGGCTCCGCCCGACCTGAGGAGTGTGTTTTTTTTCTTGCAGAAAGTAATTCTGACGGATAGTAGAGAAATCTTGACTTTCTGAACGCATCACTAAAGAATTGACACTAAGAGCGCGAACGACGCCCGGCAACTTATCACATCGTGTAACCCAGTTCTTCCTTGAACAGCAGAACTACGTAACAAACGCATAGCGACCATAGCGAACTAACAAACGCATCGAATGACGGTCCGGGTTTTTTCAGCCTTGCGACCCACCGCACGTAGGGTAGAAAATCGCAACGAAGCCGCGGGATCGAAAATTCAGGGTTTCGGCCTCAGAGTATCAATTTTCGTGGCCTCAAAAATCAAAATTTGCGCCCGGGACCTTTTCAGACCTACTGGTAGGTCCATGCTGCTCAGTTGTTGTTTACTAACAAGAACTGAGCCAATCCCTCAGATCGGGTGTGATTTCGCTCGCTCACACCCCCGAACGCTCAATCGAGCATCCGCTATACCCCGGGGCGCCCGCGCGTGAGGTATATCGGATGAGCGCAATCTGCTGAAATCTGTATAGGCAGCCCTGACTGGGAGTCCCGGTCAGGCCCCTATGACAGATCCCTAGGACCAACACTGCATTGCTGACTGATCTGTAGATTCGTACTGTGACACACGCGGTGTCACAGGTAGGCTAGACTGACATAGACTCCGAAACCGTCCGAGACCGTTCCGGGTATATTGCTGGAACAATCACACCGCTCGCTTTGTGACTCTTCCTATAGTAGTGTGTATGACTGTCACCCGAACCCGGACCCTAACGGTTTATGCCCGTTATATCGGGTTAACTTATCAACTTTATTACATTCTGAGAAAACTTACCACTGAGTGAATATATCCCGAGTCCTAGGGGTATATCCAACAGGTTTGGCCCCACGCACTCTTTGTTTAGACACTGCGTAGTTTGGCCATGTCAGGCTAAACACCGACGCTTGAGATGGAGTGAGGGGCTCCTCTAGAGGCGCGGCGGAGCGGTATGGCCTAGTTACGCGGCTGGTTGATTGGACTTACGGAGAGCTCGGGCTCGTGGCTGCTTGATTTTCCCGTACTACGCGTTGGTAGACGTTGGAATTTTGGTCGGATCCGACACCAAGTTCCTTGGCCGCGTTGTTAGATCCACATGCACGTTTGGGGAATTTTTTACGCCGCAGCTTTCCTTCTTTTCCTCGACAACCGCCTCACGACTTTTGGCCGCCACTCCTTCCGCACCTCGCCACATTTGCCCTCACTTCGTCTCTATAGTCTTCTACATCATGGTTGCGACTAGATTGACCTCAAGTATGGCGTCACGCCGACGCTCGCTAGCTACAATTTTCGACTCCGCTGCCGCACGTAATTCCGTCACGCCGGCTACGCCGGCACCCGCTGGTGCTCCAGCTGCGAACTCCGCACAAGCCGTATTCTTGGCGGGTGTTCGCTCGCTCACGCGTGAGCGCTTCGACGAGAGCGTGGCGAAGCACGTCATCCGGAAATGCTTTCCCGACAAGCATGACCGATTTACGGGTACGGAGTCGAACGCTCAGGTGCTCCTCTCCAAGCTGGTGCCTGCTCTCCAGGAGGCATTCGAGGCCGAGGACGCGCTGTTTGCCCCTATGTTCGACTTGGAGGACTCCACGTTGGCCGTGCGACCCGAGGCCAACAAGCTCCTCTTCTCAACTCTCGAGCTCATCGTGTCTCCCGCCTCTCCAGCGGGTGACTGGCTCGAGGCGTCTGCGACCTTGCACCCTCTGGACGGCAAGCGGGCCCTGCTGGAGCTCGCGGCGTCTGCTGGACTCCGGTGCACCCTTCCAGGGGACATCGGACCTCCTTGGCGTCCGTTTTAAGGCCCACACCGACCCGTCCGAGTCCATCACGGACTTCAACGCGGCCTTACGGTCTGCCAAGAGGCGCAACACTCTCGACGATGACGAGGTGAAGGAGTTGTTCCTCGCGGCGCTGGATTCTGGATTCTACGCGCCGGTGGTGTCGAGGCTCTTCACGCACCAGCAGCGGGCGGCCGTGGACCTCCTCACCATTCAGCAATGGGTCCTCGAGTGCTACGCCCGACACGTGCAGCCGGTACGCACACTGCCTCGTTCACCCTGTCCGCGGCAGCCGTGGCCACTGACGGCGACACCTCGCAGCTGTCCGACCTCACGGCCATCATCCTCGACGTGAAGCGGCAGCTGAAGGTGCTCACGGACAAGGTCAACGGGCGGGGTTTTACCCCGCGGGCGGACAAGAACAAGATCGGCAACGGGGGAGGCGGCTCCGGTGTTCGTTTTGCGGCAGGTGACCTCCCGACGGGGGGGAACTAGCCGCAGTCGCAGGTGAGGAAGCGCGTTGCTTTCCACAAAGGCAGCGGCGACTTCATTCCATTCTGCCAGAATTCGACGTGCAAGAAGGACGAGGCCCGCCACTGGCACCGCGACTGCCCGAACGGCGGAAAGCGCGGCGCTGGGGGAAGCTTCCACAGCTTCTCCCTCGGTGACATCGAGAACGACTTGCTGGCGGAGCAGTTTCAGACGGCCATGAACGAGCACGACGGCGAGCGGTTCGATGCGCTCTGCCTTCTGGCGGGGGGCAAGCCGGAGATGCTCGACGGCGTTTCGGCGTGTTCCTTCGGGATCGAGCCGGAGCGGGAAGACGGTGCGTTGCAGGCATTCCTGCCCTACTGCCAGCCTGCCACCCACATGGGCGGCTTCACGGTCGGTGGTGTCGAGAGCGGGATCTCGGCTGCCGCTTGCACGCATGTCCGCGGGGACGCACCGCCGGCGCCACCGCCGGCGGCAATCACACATGTTTGCCCGGACGAGTCGGGGGCGTCCGACGCCGATGACATGATGCCGGTGGACCCCATGCACGCGCACGAGCCCGACCTCTGCTTTGCGGACCGGATCGCGCGGATGGGGGGACTCTCGATCACGGCTGAGGGCAAAGACTTGGCGATGCGGTACATGCTCGCCGGGTCGGAGACCGGCTCTTGCGACGGCGACGCGGACGGGTCTGCAGCCGGGTATGACCCTATTGACGGTGAGGATGCGGTCCCGCAGCCTCTAACATCTCGTCGGGGATGCGGTGCACCGCCTTGGGGGTTTGGCCGCTCTTCGGCGATTGCGGTGATGGTGTGTGCTCTCTTCTGTGTTTGCGCCACCGCGGCGCCAATCTCGGCTGCCACTCTTGGCGAGGCATGTGCACCGGACCACACCGGCCTGGAGGTCGGTGGTGCTGCCGAGGCGACCACCAGCGAGCCTGCATTCACTTCTGCGGCACCGGTTGCTATTCCACCGCGCCGGCACGGCCGGCACCGTGCTCGGCAAGGCCTTCACAATGCACCAATCGGGCTTTACATCCCGGTACCTCCACTCCCGGTCCCGCCCGCTTCACCGCTGTATTGGGATGCGCCACCGTCACCGGACTACTCACCGGGACCGACTACTGACGAGGAGGACGGGGAAGATCCCTCGCACGACGATCGAGACCTTTCAGATTTCTTCTGGAGCTCTACGAATGATTCAATCACGGCATCGACATCTTCAATTCGCGGCACCATGACTGTGCTGCGGGCCGGCACAGCAGTGCTACCGCCAACTAGTGGCTAGGAAGTTAATCATGCCGCTCCTGCACAGTGAGATTGACCGTAGCTGTATGTGCAGAGGGGTCAGATCACGGACCGGTTTCAGGTTTACAACTCTTGGCTGGGAACCGCCCTGCCAGAAAGGACAGGCCTTCCCTTAGAGCCCAAATTTCCACCGCTGTAGATGGTGTTTGTTCACAGGTTTCGCTTTCGGCTAGCCAGTCACCACACTAGGTGGTGTGCTGGAACAGTCACACCGCTCGCTTTGTGACTCTTCCTATAGTAGTGTGTATGACTGTCACCCGAACCCGAACCCTAACGGTTTATGCCCGTTATATCGGGTTAACTTATTAACTTTATTACATTCTGAGAAAACTTACCACTGAGTGAATATATCCCGAGTCCTAGGGGTATATCCAACATATATCTAGCTTAGGGTTTATTTATCTTGGACAGTTTATCCACACTACTGAGTACGGGACTATCTGATATCTGGTGTACTAGGATATTCCAGTAGGTCGTGGCCCCATCCACGCTTTTATTCCACTTGCTATCTTGGCCATGATTGGCTAAGCAGCCGCTTGAAGAGGTGGTGCGCACTTGCGCGTTTGGGTGCGACTAGGATTTGGAGTACATCCGGGAGTTGGGGGGTTATTACGATGGAAAACTGACCCTGTATTTTTGACCCTGTTTTTTGACCCTGTATTTTAAATACAGGGGCTGTATTTTGAATACAGGGGCTGTATTTTAAATACAGGGGCTGTTTTTGAAATACAGCCCCTGTATTTCAGTTCAGCCCCTGTATTTTCGATTTTTATACATTTTTGAAAAAATCTCATACCCCCGGAAATATTTATATCTTGTTTCTACAAAAATACAGCCCCTGTACTTTTCAATTTGCACTCTTAAGGAGCCCCTGTATTTTTTTGTTCAGGGGCTGTATTTTTGCTTCACTCTTCGTTTTTTATACTGCTTGCAATTATATTCTCATTCCCCCCTGTACAAAAATACAGGGGCTGTATTTTCGCTCTACTTCACTTTTCTTCAGGGGCTGAATTTTGTCTTCAGGGGCTGAATTTTGTCTTCAGGGGCTGAGCTTTTCTTCAAGGGCTGAACTTGTATTCAGGGGCTGTTTGTAGTATACTACCCCAGGGGGTAGTATCAGGGAGTAGTATACTTTTATTCAGGGGCTGAACTTTTATTCAGTGTATTTTATTAGTGAATCTTTTGGTGAACTTTTATTCGGGGGAACCTTTTACCGAGAAGTGAACTTTTATTGAGTGTATTTTATTCAAGGGTTGTATTTTATTCGGTGAACTTTTATTCATCGGTGTATTTTATTCGGGGTTGTATTTTATTGAGGGTTGTACTTTATTGTTTGTATTTTATTAGTACGTATTTTATTCGGTGTATTTTATTCAGGGGTTGTACTTTATTCAGCCCCTGAACTTTATTCAGGGGCTGTATTTTATGCAGCCCCTGAACTTTATTCAGGGGCTGTATTTTATTCAGGCCTGAAAATTCAGTTCAAGCCCTGAAAATGCATTTTCAGGGCATGAAAATGAATTCCAGCCCCTAATAATGAATTTTCAGGGCTTGAATTATCATTTTCAGGCCCTGAACTTGAATTCCAGGGCATGAACTTTCAATTCGGGGCACTTCATTGCAAGTTATGCATGCACCCCATCCCCCAGCCCTATACTCATCTTATCCATTATTAAGTGTACTCAGGCAAGTGACGGGCATTCCTCCCAAGTAGACAACCCTCTGGAAGGGTATCCATCCTATAATTGCCGCTTAACACCGCTAATCAACCCCCCTTGCTTTCCACGGTGTGTGGCTAAGGATTGAATCAAGAAAGTTGCCTCCTTGCTTGGAATTGTCAGGGTCATGACCGATGACATATGTGTCATACATGTCATACGTGTCATACCTGTCAGACATGTCATGTCATGTCATGTCATGTCGGTCGTGTCATATATTATTATGACAGTCGGTCGCGTCATATATTATTATGACAGTCGGTCGCGTCATATATTATTATGACAGTAGTCAGTACGGTCGACGATGATTGTACATGTCGCCAGATGATAATATCACATCATCTGTCATTATTCAAGGAAAGACTTGAATGACCTTGTCATCGAGAGTTCGTACGTCGAACTCGAAGATGGCAAAGCAAAGATACATCTTGTTTGTACTTCAAGAACCATCTTCGCTTTTAGCATGTGCGGAACACGCATGCGCAGCATGAACGAACTAGTCGTTACCACAATGCTGGTCGTTCAACCTATGTCTCGGGTTCACAACCCAATGGCGGTACTATCTATGATGATAGGAGACATATGGTATAAAGTGAGGAAGCGTTGGGCTTCAGCAGATCTTCATACAGAGACTGCACTCACAACCCGCTATTACGTACACTCGCATTGCTGTCCAACTTTGCAGTGTTTATTTGTATATTGTATAATATTTGTGGGCTCACATATCAGCCCTAACATAATGGTATTCTGAAAGAAACTCGTCAAGGCACGATACGAGAACTCAAGTGGGTGCAGCGACAGACATAGTATATTTCATATTGTTCGCAGGTTTGCAGGTGGGCGCATAAGCGACAGCGCTCGCAGTGATACTGAATATCTGCACAGCGAATATTGATATCTGTACGCTCGAATAATCGACAGCGCAGAGATTGTGCGAGGAGATTTTTCATCGCGAACATAATCGCAGCAAATAGCGTCAACAGAGAAGTCGTCTTGATTTTATAAGCGACAAGGTGTGCGCACGGTGTACGAACGCATGCAGTGATCTCAAAAATTGCAGGAATGTCACAGTATACGAGATTAAGATGCGCGAATGAAAATGATCGTCAGCACATATGATTTCATCAAGTGCGACTGGACGCACATAATTTCGTATAACAGCGCCCTCGCAATCATCAGTATGCGACGTACATCAGCAATCGATTTTGCAAATGATCCTTTCGCACTGTTCGCAATAATCAGCGCGTACAGTGATTTTTAGCCTGTCAGCACGATATGCATTTTCCATGATTTCATCAGATACGATGGACGCTCGATTTTAGCGCGTACGATTCCTGATGTGTCTACATGCAGTGAGACATACATATGTGTACGCGCGTCAAAACCCTCTGCAGAATGATTGTATACTTGCAGGGATGCTGTGGACCTAGCTGTAATAGTTGGCAAAGCCGGCGGCAACCGCCGGTGCGAGCGAAGCGAGTGCGAGCGCAGCGAAGCGCGAGCGGAGCGAGTCAAAGCCGCCCGCCGCGAGGCGCCGCTCCGAAAAAAAGGGAATATTCCTTTTCAAAAAACCATCGATTCCTTAATGAAATAATTAATGATCATGTCAAACATGGAATATTCCATCGCACCATCGGCACTATTTATGAACAAGGAATATTCCTCACACCATCGGCAATATTTATGAAGTGCTTTATGCTTGCGTATTCATCCGTGATTATACGAAAATTCACCGCCGATGACGATATGAAGTATGGCATTGATGAGTGATTAGGCGCCAAGGCTTTATATGACTCGTATAGCCAACAAATATATATATTGCCTAGCATATGTTACTTTGAGTTCATCGATGTAAGCTACAAGTTGAAAAGCTCAACTAAGAAATGTTTAACGTATTATGAAAGGCTTGCCGCATCCATTGCAATAATCCAAAGGCATCAATCCTTACATTCCATGAATGGCAGCCTGCTACGCTTCTTCATATGCCTATCTACAACTTGAGACACACCCCACGGCTTGGCACGCCCTCTCTCATCGGTTGATGTAAAGTGCCATGCTCCATCTCTGCTCCTCTCAAAGCGCTTGTCAAGTGCCTTGATAATGAACTCATCAGCCTCATGGCTGACGGGACCATTGTAATCTACGAAGCTCTCCATTACATACTTCTCTTGAGTTAACCCTCGCGTCTTGTCCGCGTGGCGGTCAATTGTAGAGCCTTGACCTTCGATCACAACTTCATTTTGGAACTTGAGAGCCGCGTGCGTGAAAGCATATAACCAATCATGCAACCCCTCGTAAAGTCCTGGCACCGTGAAGACATCGCGCATGATCACCGTCTCGCTGCAGTCCTTGAACTTCACCTCGTGGCCATCTGCATCCTTTTGGGTTTGAATTCCAAATTGAGTCATGTCCATTGCAAGGGCTGCCTTCCACCGTCCCTGATATGGCTCCTCTTGTGAGAACTTTTGGAGGCGCTCACGCATCACCACATGTTGTCCCTGCAAGGTTTCCAAGGATGCCACTTGGATAGCTGCCGCCATCCATGCATGAATTGCAGGCCAACCCTGCATGTCATCTGTACCCAAACACAACTTCCGCAAACTGAATACTTGCTCCAACTGCTTCAGACGCTCAAACCGGGTCACTTCCTGCAACCTCTCCTCTGAATGTTCTTCGATGAAGCGTTCTCCCACATACTGATACACCAAGTCGCACCATTTCCCCAACTTGAACTTCAACATGTACTTGAATGCTTTCTTCGCGTTGCTCTTATAAAGAGACTGGACACCATTCATGGTCAATCGCTCCCCATGGAACGTGCCACTCTCCAACTCTGCTCGCTTGCGGCTGAGAGTGGGGAACACCCATTCATCCACTTGCCCCTGCTCCAATTTAGCTGGTAATCCATCCATCAGCGCTCGGAGATTCAAAATCGCCCACATAACCTCCCAAGGAATAGAATTCACTGTTTGCTGTATCAATGACACATCTTTCACCTTCTCAAGGAGGTCAGTAAGCGCGATGAGCAAACATGTGAACAGGAACTCCAACATCTTGGCCAGATGTTGCTCATTTTGTCGTCGGGTGTCCGATTTGGTGTTGGGGTTGGTGATCACCTCCCTTTTGTGTCGCACGATGATTGGCCAATTCCGAACAAAGTTCTTGTATACTTTTCGTTCCGCTTGCGCAAAGCGCGTATCACAATGAGCATTTGGAGCCAGGAGGCGAAGACCCAGGTCTGCAGCGATCCTCATGACCTCCTCAAAGTTTTTCCCGTGCCCAAACTTTGAAAGAATCTCTGCAGTGAAGTCAGATGCCTCCTTATACCATACCACTCTCTCGTCCTTGCGAATGTCACTCATCACCAGCTCCAATTTGTGTGCCCCATCCCAAGACGGCATCAGCCATCCAAGAGAGTTCTGCGATCGTGCGGCCAAAATCTCGGGCACCTTCAAGCTAAAGTAGGCCCCATCAAACGCGATACACGTGAGGGATTGCTTCATGAAATCTGTAGTAAAAGAGTACTGGGTCTGTAAGACTTTCCAAATGTTCTCAGTCACACCCTCTCCGTCATGCCCTTCAGTGACAGGTGGGTCAGCAAGAAACGCAGCAACAAATTCGCCATTCACCATAAATGATATACCAATGGCTTGTCCAGTGCGGCGTAGCTCTGTCATTTTGTCTGCGGCGAGCGCAAACACTGGTGGTTGCCTAGTCACAGCATCCACTGTGTGCAAGAAGTCGCATAAGCGCTTGAGCAGAATCTGATGAAAGATGGGTAACATGTCGGAGACAAAGTGGCGGCTGTGGTGGTACTGCCCAATATGCGTCCCGACCAAATGCTGCTCGACACAACGTCTCTCATACCTGCAATAGCTATCACCCTCTCGAATGCATTCATATGCCATCCGACCCAGAGTGATCCCGACCTTTCTCCGCTTCGATGCCTGTTCTTCCTCTCTTTGATCTTCTGTTACACACCATCGATGTGCTGATGACTGCCTGTGTCTCAAGAGGGCGGCTCGAACCGTTTTAGTAGCTTGTGATGCATCAATCACACCAAGTGCTGCTCGATTGTTGCCGGCTACCAGAGTGACTGGAACACCCTTCCTATCAGTACCACCCGAAGTTTTCTGATGTAAGCAGGTGCGGCAAACTAATCTCGGGTGATCCTCGTGCCAATCCTCCAATTGACAATTCGTAGCATCCGCCAGCTGATGAAGTGTGGAGCATCGACGCAAGTTCATTTCCAACATATTGTCGCTTGCCTGGGTGTGAGCCATGGCTTCCTGCGCTTGCAGTTGCACCACCCTTCGAGCTACGGCGTCTGGGAGGTCTGTGAGACCAGGTTGCAAGCAAGATTGGATGAGAGTGACAGTCGTCAAAATAGATTGTATCAAACGATACATTCCACGCACGCTTCGGAAGGTCTGGAACACCACGTCAGTGAAACCCGAAGCACCATCGCTTTGCCGAGGAGCATTTTGCGGTGGTTCCCTTTGGCTGGAGGCCTGCACAACCCAACAAACACCAATGCCGCCGTATGTCATTCATCCCTACAGCCAATGCATGTCTGAGGCAATGCATGTCGGTGCATCAGCCCTACGGACAGCCCCGTGATGCGGGGCACCCTGTGAGCTATATGACACATGCTTCGCGCTCACAATGCTCGGTGCATCAGCCCTACGGACAGCCCCGTGATGTGGGGCACCCTGTGAGCTATATGACACATGCTTCGCGCTCACAATGCTCGGTGCATCAGCCCTACGGACAGCCCCGTGATGCGGGGCACCCTGTGAGCTATATGACACATGCTTCGGGCTCACAATGCTCGGTGCATCAGCCCTACGGACAGCCCCGTGATGTGGGGCACCCTGTGAGCTACATGACACATGCTTCGGGCTCACAATGCTCGGTGCATCAGCCCTACGGACAGCCCCGTGATGCGGGGCACCCTGTGAGCTATATGACACATGCTTCGGGCTCACAATGCTCGGTGCATCAGCCCTACGGACAGCCCCGTGATGTGGGGCACCCTGTGAGCTACATGGCACATGCTTCGCGCTCACAATGCTCGGTGCATCAGCCCTACGGACGGCCCCGGGATACGGGGCACCCTATGAGCTACATGACACATGCTTCGGGCTCACGATGCTCGGTGCATCAGCCCTACGGACAGCCCCGTGATGTGGGGCACCCTGTGAGCTATATGACACATGCTTCGCGCTC
>LGRX02026058.1:121093-173830 GCA_001247695.2 Cymbomonas tetramitiformis | reverse complement strand
AAAAGAAAAGCGGTCCGCTCCTGGACGCTTCACTCTCGGTGGCCCTAAGGGGAGGGCGCGGGTGAGCACCTCGGTGTGCTCACCTCGTGGCGACACGCATGCAAGGGTGGGCCTCCTTGCACGCGCGTGACGATGCGTCCCGTCGAGACGGGTGCATTCGCCCGGAGCTTGGGGCCGTCGAGACGGGTGCATTCGCCCGGAGCGTGGGGCTCGCCGGCCCCATCAGCACCCCACGCTCCGCGTACGCCTACTGTTCCTACCCTAAGTCCTAAACCTTCAATACTTCCCTAGTACGCCTCGAGGGCCCCCTCGTAGAGGTGGACTCTCCAGATGGCGTTTGCTTCCCCAAGTGCGTAAGGATGTGAGCATGGAGCAACTGATAGTTGTCTGCTCACACCCTTAGCGAGGCTCGTGAGCGCTATGCTCTCAGCCTTTGGCTCAGCAACGCCACTAGGGTCCGGTGCGACACCCACCGAGCTCCTTGTGCCACGGGCCCCTCGCCTCCTACGTGAGGCTATCCGCCTTCTATCGCGGGCCCCTCGTCTCCCGCGGCGACCTGCTCGCCTCCTCCGACGGCATGCTCGCCTCGTGGGGGTCGCGCCTATCGCACTCCGAGCATCGCTCCTCCCTCTCGCATCCTGCGACGCGGCCTGGACGCCGAGAGCCTGCGAGCTTGTCGAGTCCAACGCCTCGGCCGATGGTCCAACCACGCCTCGCCTATCATGGGTCCCTCGCCTCCCGCGGCGACCTGCTCGCCTCCCCCGACGGCATGCTCGCCTCGTGGGGGTCGCGCCTATCGCACTCTGAGCATCGCTCCTCCCTCTCGCATCCTGCGACACGGCCTGGACGCCGAGAGCCAGCGAGCCTGTCGAGTCCAATGCCTCGGCCGATGGCCCGACCACGCCTCGCCTATCATGGGTCCCTCGCCTCCCGCGGCGACCTGCTCGCCTCCCCCGACGGCATGCTCGCCTCGTGGGGGTCGCGCCTATCGCACTCTGAGCATCGCTCCTCCCTCTCGCATCCTGCGACACGGCCTGGACGCCGAGAGCCTGCGAGCCTGTCGAGTCCAATGCCTCGGCCGATGGCCCGACCACGCCTCGCCTATCATGGGTCCCTTGCCTCCCGCGGCGACCTGCTCGCCTCCCCCGACGGCATGCTGGCCTCGTGGGTGCTGCGCCTGCCGCATCAGGGACACCGCACCACTTCCCCGCATCGGGCGACGCGGCCACAACGTCGAGAGCCTGCGAGCCTAACAGGTCCGTGTGGCTAGGGGGCAGCCGTGCGCCCTCTCGGAGGAACGCCTCCGCCTCGCCGCCAGGTAGCGGCAATGACACCTCCTCGGGCAGCACCTCGGCAGAGCCACTAGAGGACATCCGTGCACACTCCATGGGCTGCACCTCGACTGTGCGCTCCGGTGATGACTGCGTGCGCCCCTCACGCGGTGACTCGACTCTGCTGGCAGGTGGCCGCTGCGCGCAGTCGTCGGGCCGCACCGCCAATGTGCTGCCAGGGGCCAGCTGTGCGCACTCTCGGAGCGGCGCCTCCGCCTCCTCGTCGGGTGGCGGCAATGTGTGCTCCTGGGGCAACACTCCTGCTCTACTACCGTCAGGTGGCCACTGTGTGCGCTCCCCGGGCAGCACCTCCACCGACGACTGCGGATATGGGCCTAGTGGTGGCGCCGTGAGCGGCCTCCAAGGCTCCGCATCAACGGACAGCTGGGTGCGTGTCGCGCCAGCGCGCGCGTCTGTGTCGTGGCTTTGGTCGCGCGCCTCGCTCGGGGCACCGCCAACGCTCTGGCTGTGGTCTAGCGCCTCGCTCGGGTCACCGCCAGCGCTCTGACCGTGGCCGTGCACCTCACAGGGGGGTTGCGCCGGTGCCATGGCCGTGCTCGCGGGGCTCGCTAGGGGCACTGCTAGCGCTATGGCTATGGGTGCGCCTCGCGCCGGGGCATATGTAGCGCATGCCCGCGCCATGCTTGCTACTGCGCGCCCCGCTAGGGACGGCACTTGCACAGTAGCCGTGCGCTTCGCTCTGGGCAGCGCTTGCGCTGTGGCCGTCGCCGCGCGCCTCGCTCGAGGCATCGCTCGTGCCGTGGCCGTGCGTCATGCTCAGAGCAGCGACGATGTGGTTGCGCGCCTCGCTAGGGGCAGCGCCAGCGCCGTGCCTGTGGCCGCGTGCCTCGCTCAGAGCGGCGCCGATGTGGCCGCGCGCCTCGCTAGGGGCAGCACCGATGTGGCCGCGCGCCTCGCTAGGGGCAGCGCCAGTGCCGCGACTGCCACCACGCGCCTCGCTAGGGGCAGCGCTGCCGCGACTGCCACCACGCGCCTCGCTAGGGGCAGCGCTCGTGCCACTGCCACCACTCGCCTCGCCAGGGGCAGCGCTGGTGCTAGGGCAGTGGCCGCGCACCTCGCTAGGGGCAATGCCGATGTGGTTGCGCGCCTCGCTAGGGGCAGCGCCAGCGCCGTGCCTGTGGCCGCGTGCCTCGCTCAGAGCGGCGCCGATGTGGCCGCGCGCCTCGCTCAGAGCGGCGCCGATGTGGCCGCGCGCCTCGCTAGGGGCAGTGCCAATGCTGTGGCTGTGGCCGCGTGCATCGCTCAGAGCGGCGCCGATGTGACCGCACGCCTCGCTAGGGGCAGCGCCAGTGCGCGACTGCCACCACGCGCCTCGCTAGGGGCAGCGCCAGTGCCGCGACTGCCACCACGCGCCTCGCCAGGGGCAGCGCCAGTGCCGCGACTGCCACCAGGGGCAGCGCCTGTGCCGCGAGGGGCAGCGCCAGTGCCGCGACTGCCACCACGCGCCTCGCTAGGGGCAGCGCCAGTGCCGCGACTGCCACCACGCGCCTCGCCAGGGGCAGCGCCAGTGCCGCGACTGCCACCACGCGCCTCGCCAGGGGCAGCGCTGGTGCTAGGGCAGTGGCCGCGCACCTCGCTAGGGGCAACGCCGATGTGGCCGCACGCCTCGCTTAGGGCAGCGCTCGCGCAGTGGCTGTGGCCGTGCGCCTCGCCAGGGGCAGCGCCAGCGCTGTGGCCATGGCCGCGAGCCTCGCTCGAGGCAGCGCTCGTGCTGTGGCTGTGGCCACGCGCTCCCCTAAAGGTAGCACCGGTGACGTGGCCGTACGCCGAGTGCGCTCTGCGCTCGTCCGATCTGAGGTACCTCCCCCCCCCTTCGGACAGGCGCAAGACCGCACGGCGCACAATCCCACGGGACGCCACCCGCAAAAAGCTAAGCCTAGCAACGAAAAACGCCGCCCGCCGCCACGCCCGCAAACCCGCCGCCCGATCCCGCATCTCCTGACCCCTAAGCCAAACCACGCAACGATCGCGCCCGACACGGACATCCCGCAACACCTGAAGCCGCAGAATGAACCACGCCGCCCGATCCCAAGCCCGCCGTCGAGCCATATGCGCCGCGCGGCACGTAGCCACTTGAGCCAGGTGCTCACCACCGCCGTGCGCCATAGCCGACTTTAACTCCTAACGCCCCGGCCAAGATCTCGCGCCATCCTAACGCCCCGGCCAAGATCTCGCGCCATCCCAAATCAATCAGTGCTAGGGGAGTGTGCGGTTCGACCGCAAACTCCCGCCGTACACGAGGAGGTTGTTAATCCCTCGAGCACATGCCGAAGCTACACTAATCGTGTGTGGAGGCACTAATATATGCAATTGCAAAGTAGTAGCACCCGCCGCACCCAGGAATTCACCACTCGTGCACGAGCACGAGTGGCCAAACCGGCCGAAGCGCGGCAATTCCCGAGCCTAGAGGGTACAACACCTAGGACACTCGCGATCTAGAAACACGAGGACATTTTAGCAAAGGCCGCACAATTTGTAAAAAATTGCGCAGCGCTCCCGCCGCGAAGGGTCGGTTTTGCCAAAAAATCCACGCGATTCCTAAATCTCCGAAGCCTGAGGCCTAAATCCTAGAACCAACCGCTCGTGCCACATATGCGTTATGCATGCGCAAACAAGGGTCGCCACGTGAGTTACCTCACGCAATTTACCGTGCGAAAAGAAATTCACGACGGTCTTGGCTTCAGGGGCACCTGAAACCACCAAACACACACCCACCGACGCGAACACCGCCCCAAGCGACAAGATCTAGATTTCAAGAAACCATCAAGGGGGCAAGGCAATCCGCGAAGGCAAGCGCGCACCTCAAAAGATTGTCGTCGGGCTAGATTCCTCCACGCCAACGCGGTTCCAAGGGTACCTGGAACCCTCAAACCCACACACCGCCGCGCAACAAGAACGAAAGCACAGACATTCTCGATTTCGTAGTGTCGCACTTCGCTAGCTAGTCGCGCAAGGCAGGGCGGGTATGATCAGAATTCGCGCTAAAAAGACAGGGAAGCAACGTGAAAACACGAACTAATTACCATTTTGTAGGAGTCTACACTCTTGCTTCTTCTCTTCTTTACGGTTTCGGACTTATTCTATCTACACTTATTAAACGACCGCACGAGGTATGATTACGCTTGGTCAACTATAAGACTTCGGTTTCGTAAATCTATATAGTTATGCTTTTGCTTTCAGTGCATGCTTTCAATACACAATATACAGCAGTTACGGCTCTTTACTTTTATGTTACACTTTTCAGTTCAGTTCTCATCCCCGAAACTGGTTACACTTAGAGTTCTTATACATTCAGGAACTCTTTCCATAACTCAACTGTACTGAGTACTCCGTACAACAGGCTAGGCACCTCACATCAACATCATTCTGATCGGTCCTACTGTACTCCGTACTGAGTACTCTTGCGTTTTGTACTTAGCCGTTTCTCTTGCTCTTGTGCTTGCCTCCTAGCACACTGCTGCTGCTGATTGACTAAGGTACTAGGCGCTGTCGATCACAAATATGCGATCTCCACTAGGCGTCGATCTTTTTGGACACCACGATTAATTACCATGCGATGTTAACATGGATATCGCCATTACATCATATGACCGCAGGATCATGTGCGCGACAGTGCTTTGCTTTTGCTTCCCAGCATGCCATGCCACAGCGCGTGGGTGGCGTCGTGGTACATACACGCGACTGTTGTGGCACTGTCATCGTTACCGTCTGGCGATCGTGAGATGGAACATTCGACTGTATCGCCCGTTGAGATTCGAGCTTTGCTGCTGCTGCTGCTGCTGCTGCTGCTGCTGCTGCTGCTGCTGATTGACTAAGGTACTAGGCGCTGTCGATCACAAATATGCGATCTCCACTAGGCGTCGATCTTTTTGAACAGCACGATTAATTACCATGCGATGTTAACATGGATATCGCCATTACATCATATGACCGCAGGATCATGTGCGCGACAATGCTTTGCTTTTGCTTCCCAGCATGCCATGCCATAACGCGTGGGTGGCGTCGTGGTACATACACGCGACTGTTGTGGCACTGTCATCGTTAGCGTCTGGCGATCGTGAGATGGAACATTCGATTCAAACCCTGCGGCGCAACCCTAGGTCCCCGCCCCCTTCCTCACACATTTTGGGAAGGGGGGTAAAGGGGAGCCCCCAAATCTCCCACAAAGGGACATGCACCACGCGATGACGATGAACACGCATACAGCAGCAGATGCCGTGCTCGGGGCTCGAGTGAATGGGTCCTACATAATATTATTAATAATTAGTAATTAATACGTAATAACATCCAAATATTACATATAAGTATGTGCATATCACCATATTAGTCAGTATTGACATATGTGCATATCACCATATTAGTCAGTGCTGACAATCATTGGGTTATAGATAATAGGGCATAGGTGACACGTAATCCGTTAATGCACATGTACGGATTGTGAGGGGTGGGTCGCATTACTACGAATCCCCGCAGCACAATCATGCATGGACATAAGCCTCTAAAGCACGCATTTAAAGATCAACGCAAGCGGATTAGTTTGGACTAGCAAAGACCCCTATGGGTCACACATGAAGTATGCTTTCTTAGGGTTTTGCCTTCGTGCCTGCGATAGGATGTTAGGCCTGGCCTGGCAAGTTGGCATCGTGGTACCTTACACCTTCGGAGCGAGGTGGTGTCATGGAGAAACTGACTTTCGCCCCCCAATAAATTGAGGGTGACTGTCTATTCCTATGTCACCCCTCGCCGTGTAGTGTCACTTGCATCTTGCATGTCTCCTAGATAGACAATAAACCACTATCCGGTATTTTATTATCTACCTTAGTCCTCTATCGGAAGTCTGAACGTAGTCCGTTTCCGCCTCTGCAGTGATATATATATATACCGCTTTCTTCATCAGACTTCCACCACCAATTAATGTGCACTTCTTTTGTTTATAAGTGAGTATAAGATTATATCGCGACATCGAAATGGAAGTGCGGTGAGTATGATTTGCAGTATGATTATGGTCTAGTATATTGATACATTCTACTCGAGCTGACTCGGTAGATGGTCATATTTATTAACCATCACAATATGCATATCGCAGATTAGATCCGAGGTCTCGATGCATATGACGATTACCAATCTCCGCTTCTCATGATTTGAAACCGGACCAAATTACTTATACGTAATATGTCCCGGTTCCAAATATTACATACAAGTATGTGCATATCAACATATTAGTCAGTGTTGATATATGTGCATATCATCATATTAATCAGTGCTACTAATTTTTAGGCATTTTAAATCATCTTATCCTATTCACTGAAGAAACACTCATTCACTACACACAAAGGAAGAAACATCGATGAATATATGTACATAATGATATCTAGGTGTTCTATGGATCATATGTGGACGAGTTGCTTAAGCACACCGTAACCCATAAAGCATTGCACTATGTATTTGCACCAGAAACCAAAAGATTCAGATCTCGTTCTGTGTGTGCGTCTATTTATATCGCATTGTTTTGTTGAATCTGAGTGGTAATACGCCATCTAATGTGTGTGAGATTTGTCTGGGAAAATGTGAAATCTTGTTTATTGCTCAACAAATTTGCATAAGTGAGCATAAAGACGCCACAATCGAAGCCGTTTTCTTGTTGCGGAATGTTCTTGACTATAGCTGTTAGGGCTGAAGTGCGAGCCCACAAATATTATACAATATATCAATCAAACACTGTGCTGTTGAACGGCACACACAAGTGTAGCAATCAAGCGGGTTGTGAGTTGCAGTCTCTGAATGAAGAACTGCTGAAGCACAACGCTTCCTCACTTTGTACCTTACGTCTCCCATCATCTTAGATGGTACCGCCATTGGGTTGTGAACCCGAGACGTAGGTTGAACGACCAGTATTGTAATAACGACTAGTTCGTTCATACTGTGCATGCGTGTTCCGCACATGCTTAAAGCAAGATGGTTCTTGTTTGTATTCAAGATGTATCTTTGCTTTGCCATCTTCGAGTTCGACGTACGAACTCTCGATGACAGGGATGCCAGATGATGTGACATTATCATCTGGCGACATGTACAGTCATCGTCGACCGTACTGACGACTGTCATAATAATATATGACACGACTCGACATGTACAGTCATGGTCGACCGTACTGACGACTGTCATAATAATATATGACACGACATGACATGACATGGTATGACATGTCTGACAGGTATGACACGTATGTCATCGGTCATGACCCTGACAGATCTCCCCTCTTAAAAGAGTTGTGACCTCACAACGGGCATACCTTTGTATATGTCTATGATGTCTTTGTTGTTGTCGCTTCTTGCTGGTACCAGTCTTCTTACACCGATTTGAGGCGTCCCTCATGGTGTTTTTAGGTTATTGGGGGGAACTGAGTCCACTTTAGTCCCTCACCTTAGGCATTTAGCCCTACAGTTCTTAGGATGTAGCCCCCATGAATTGCGTATCGTATTTCAGAGTGACGTTTCAAGGTATCTTCCGAGGTTTACGTTACGGATAGATATTTGCGCTTGCCGTCGACGCCTTCGATGATCGACGATTTAACGAACGATTCTCGGCATTTTATAATGCATCCACCTCTTCCTCCCTTCAGAGAGCTTACTCCCCCGAAGTTCACAGGAATACTATGGAGAGCCCCTTCCGAATATTTCGAAATTACGGCTTGTTTTTAATGCAGCGGAGGAGGCCCTGCTTACGAGATATCGGAGGGTCTTTATAAGTCCACTTTAAATCCTCACCCGCCTGCCAAACTCCTTTTTTCGGTCCGGTACGCGCGCTTTGACGAACATCTATCGCGATGAGTGAGAATGGATTCGCCACGTACTAATGTGAAATTTGTTTAGTTATGTTTGTCAAGCACAACTCAGGATCACAACTCCGTCTACCTCAATCTCCGGTAGCTGCGGATGATTGGCCAAGAGTCCGATGACAAACCACGGCTGGCAAAGGTAGCATATAGCAGTTTTTATTTATCCACAGATATGATATCTCGCATGTGTGCGTATCTGTGCAAGGGTATGATTTTGAACAAGGCTCACTACACCTTTAGCAAGGAAGGATCAATTTCCCGCTTCTATGCAACATAATGATAAAACATTAAGAGCAAGGTTGTATAGATGATCGACATGTATTAGTATATTGGTGATATATAAGTTATCAACTTAAGTGGGAACATCCAGTTAGGAACATCCACTTTAGTGATATTTGTCAATCTATGATCTGTTCTGAGCATAGGTCTGTGCTCTAAGATTTATCAAAATGATATTTCTTATTTAGAACATATCTGGACATTGCTTGATACAATCACAGCAATTTAACACAACACATTTGTATGTGTGTGTCGTCCTTAACAACTATTATCAGATGTCATGTAGATACTGATCTGAGAGTTGCATGCATTTGAACTTATCAGATCTGAATCAACTGTCAATATGCAACGTAGTTGTTGTTATTGCTCCAGCGATGATATGTGGAATGACGAGTGGACTGCACCCAACAGTTACCAGCTGTTTCATGGGTGCAGTATCTTGCCTTCGGGTCTGGAGATAACTCCATCCAGCCCTACAGCATCTTGTCTTATCCTGCTCCCTTATCTATCGCAATCACTGACATTTTCCACGCACATGTGTTTGGAAAATGGTATGTACATTATCATACACATAGTAGATATTTAAGTTAATCAATTCACTTTGAATCAGTGAATGTTAATACATACAATGCAGTGTGTGTGTATGCATGCAGTGCTTACTGATTAGCACTTTTGTCAGTGTGTGTGTGTGTGTGTTAACTTTTACACACTTTACAGTAGGATATGTTCTGGATATTACAATATCCTAGACAATTCATCATGTAAGATAGTCAGCATACCATGCACTGAATACATCTAACATGATATATCAAGTTTAGGGATTATTGTAATTCCATAATAATCTCATTACAAAATGAGTTGCTGGGTATATTTCACATACAGCTCCGGTGAGTATCCTTTCAGTAATCCACAGTAGAACAATATGTTGTCCGAGGAGTATCTCGACTCCACCGGGTCACATTGAGCTAATTACTATGTTAAGATTACTGAACAGGCACCTTATACTGTATGGGTTCTAATATAGTTTAGCATGCACTGCAATGTGCTTATGCAATGTTCATGTATCACAGCATGATGCTAGTATACCAGTTGCTAACGTGATCAAACTGATATATATACACTACAGCTGGTATCGTGATCAAGCTGTATTATTAATGCATGCACATTTCACAATGTTGCAATCACTCAGCATAAAATGTATACATGGTATAATAATGCATGTACTGCATGTTGGTGATTGCTGCAAGTGATGTGTGCATGTGTGTGTGTGTGTGTGTTGATCCACACACACATATTGTGCACACATTATTATATATCTGATGAGCATGAATGCTGATGATTAAGAATATTTGTGCAGTTGATCTTAGCAACATCTCGACATCATCATCATCGCAAATTGAAATCTTTCATAGCACGCTGCAAATAATTTATGCAAAAGGGCGCGCTGCTGATGAAAAGCATGTATTGTCGTCGCCATTCATCAGCGCATTATACGAGCGCTGACATGTATACGGATCAAAATTCCGTCGATGACCACTATGCCATATATCATTCTGAACAATTTTCGAGCGTGATTCATACAAGCGTGTGCATGTAATTGGTATGCATGCTGTAAGCTGCGATCCACTTCTGCAAAAATATGCGACCATCGCGCATGCTGACAACTGCAAATTAGTATATCGCGCATCAACATGTATGAAGCCGTACAAAAAGCAATTTGGTGCAATCACGAAAATTGTAATGCTGCGCTGATGACTTTCCGCGCGGAAACGATTCCGCTGATGATTATGCTTCCACGTCGCATCTGCGAACATGTATACATTTGCGAACCATTTATGCGAGTACGTCTCATTGCTGCGCAGATGTATGCCATATGCACACCTTATCGTGTAGTATGTGCGATCAGCTGTTTCTGCGAGTGCGCTTCTGTGAACGCGAAAATTTTCTCGCACGCTATCTTCGCTATTGCAGCAGATATATCAATATTCAATTTATGCGAGTGCGTCGCCTTATGTGCTCCGCAACCTGTCAACACAAATTAATGATATCTATGCGCTGCACACAATTGAGTTCTCGTTCGTGCCTTGACGAGCTAAATTAGAATACCATTATGTTAGGGCTGAAGTGCGAGCCCACAAATATTATACAATATATCAATTAAACACTGTGCTGTTGAACGGCACACACAAGTGTAACAATCAAGCGGGTTGTGAGTTGCAGTCTCTGAATGAAGAACTGCTGAAGCACAACGCTTCCTCACTTTGTACCTTACGTCTCCCATCATCTTAGATGGTACCGCCATTGGGTTGTGAACCCGAGACGTAGGTTGAACGACCAGTATTGTAATAACGACTAGTTCGTTCATACTGCGTGTGCATGCGTGTTCCGCACATGCTTAAAGCAAGATGGTTCTTGTTTGTATTCAAGATGTATCTTTGCTTTGCCATCTTCGAGTTCGACGTACGAACTCTCGATGACAGGGATGCCAGATGATGTGACATTATCATCTGGCGACATGTACAGTCATGGTCGACCGTACTGACGACTGTCATAATAATATATGACACGACTCGACATGTACAGTCATGGTCGACCGTACTGACGACTGTCATAATAATATATGACACGACATGACATGACATGGTATGACATGTCTGACAGGTATGACACGTATGTCATCGGTCATGACCCTGACAATAGCTTTTGTCCACTGGGTCAGATCGAACTCATGGACTGATGATCCGTTGTGTCCAGGGAAGATATCTTACCCCGATTGGCCGGCCCCGGGCCGAACTGAGTCGCCAAAATGAGGCCCGGGCCGAAGAGGGGCCGAAAGAGAAATTGCTTTGGGGCCGAACCAATTTGGCGCAAACTTCTAAAATTTGGTGAAAATTTTACGATTTTTGCATTTTCCCATACTTAATATTAAAATTTTCGCGCCTGCGGCGGGCATTTTGTAGTTTGGACCGGGCGGACCGAAGGCGGGCCGAAGGAAAAATGGATTTGGGGCCGTACCGGCTCAACGGAAGATATCTTCCCTGGTTGTGTCGTGATCGAAACTCGTCTCTAATGTACCGCAGCATGTGTGATAAACAAATAGCATCTGAACCACCCATGGAATCGTAAAAATCAACGCGTTTGTCCACAATGTTTATGATCACTAAAACCCAGTGATCACCTCTTGATGAACTGGCACAACGATCATTTCACATTCTGTCGAGGAATATGAGAGTCTTCTTGTCCATCTTTGGACTTTATCAAAGAAGTATTTGCTAGAATCTGAATACAGTATATTGTAGAAAAATGTAGACCAAAAGTGGACTCGTGGTCGAATCGCATTTCGGCGAATTTCTCTCTCCTGCAGTAATCCAATGTAGAAATTGATGACTTCATCGTTTAACCCCTCTTCCGGTATGTGCTTCGAAAACGAAGCATCGAAAATCCTGTACTCAATTTTAATTTGTTAAGGCATTCGACCTCCGATCACAATTTTGAAAACAGATCTCAAAACGTCGCATCAAGGCGCATTCAAACATGTGTATGGAAATTGTGAAGAAGCAACATTTTGCATAAAATCCCAAGTTAAATGAAAACCGACACATACAAGTTCGTTACATTTAAGCTATACAAGCCCTAATGATGTAACAACCCTCGTTTTGACCGTGGACCTAGAATACTGTATGAACTTTGTAGGGTTTATGGAGCCGACATTAGGGTCAATATTAGGGTTTATAGTTGGGAATATGTTGAGCATATGTAACAATCGCAATTTGTAACTTGACACCGAAACGCTTTGTGTATGTTTACAACAATATATCATGCACGGTGCAGCGCGATGCGCCTCGCCGAGACGTTTCAGGCGGTATCTTTAAAGTTCGAATTGGACCACGGACACGAGAGTTATTCAAAAAAAGGCGGGCAACACCATAATGGCAACATCGACTTACCGGAAGAGGGGTTAACCATTCTCCAGCTCTTAAGCAAAGTAAATCCGAGCGAGTTATATTCATGTTGGTGAAATTGCTCACTGTGATGACCTCTGCAAGATCCATTGTGCCTGAAAGTAGACGATTGACCAACTCTTCCTCCTCTGCGGTGAACGTGATGTGATGTTGAGCCGGTTGAAGATGATGGCCCCTGTATAGATCGATGAAGTGGACATGTAGTATTCGTGAACTGTCCATGGTTTCGTTGGTATCGTTCACCTGATGAGATGGTGCATGTTTGCGTTTCCCCAAAAACATTAAGTTTATTCACCATGGTATATACAAACAGTCAATAAAGATTTCGTGCATTGTTAATAAAATATACATTCTTTTTATGGTTGGACATGATAAGCATCGTCCTGCGTAAGGTTCTCATGATGTTTATAATTTAATAGGTCATTTCTCATCATATGCAAAGGTGGTTCTGAAGTTTCAGACGCCGTTGGAGCTTCGGCAGATGACGTCGTTTGGGCCACGTCGTCATCTTTAGACAATATCTGTTATTGCGGCATATACTCCCGAGAACAGCCCAGTCTGTGAACTCAAATGTACAAGCGCTTCATACATTGAGTCTGCTCATACCTCTTGTGCACAATTCTCGTCGCAGGCCTGGTCATCATGAGAATCATCGGCCTTCTGGTCACTATTTAGCCCTCCTCTTCTCTTATATACCTGAAACGAAGTGGTCATTGGTAATGCCGTATATAATGCGCATGTAAATCTCTTTCTCAAACCATTGGGTGAACGTGTACAGATCAACGTTGACAAGGCCAGCGTCACGATAAGCATAATCAAATACCTTAGGAACCGCGCGTATGCGAGAGGTGGACACGGCGATACGATCAGCATTGTTATGTGAAGACGTAACTGAAGTGTTCGCTTCGCCTTCTCCGCTGGTGTTTGTACTATTTAAGGTTGCTGGCGATACAAGCATCCCATCTATAGTTGCATTACGCACGAAGGCAAGGACTTGCGGGAGGTGAATGGTGGGACCTTTGATCCTCACAGCTGGACCTCACTACGTTACATTTTTTTTCTCGTTATAACACCACACATCACGTTTCACCAACTGCTTATCAACATGATCGATATCGGTCTCAGCAGGCCGCGTAGTTTACCCGCTGCCTGAATGCTCGGTCTGAGCATCTTACAAGCCTAGATGCTCAGGCTGATCAGCTCAAGTCACACATCCGTGATATCGAAATCTCGTCCTTGCTTGGCAGCTTGGTTTAAGCACGCATTATCGCATGCCCGGTGGCGGGATCTCCGCAAAACATACCACGTGCCTGCCTGCTAGATGTGATAAAGCCTATCGGACACCAGGTGGGAAGGATGTCATGGCCCGATCGCGTCATGGTGACCTGAAATCGCGACCTGACCTCATGAAGGCGTGACACAAGCGTTGCCACGCTCGTGTCGCCGGCGATTTCTGGCGAAATCTAAACGACCGCTCCCTAGATTCCATTCTTCCCGCGAAATCTTCACTTCACAGCACTTAAATGCTTCCAAAAAACAGCCGCCCTGCATTCATTTTGTTTGTATTACATGGCGATACCACTGCGTCCCCCCAATCCTGAAGCTGAAGCTGCTCGTCCTCACAATCCTTTTACTATACGACAAACCAGAAATTATGCGGTTCCGCGCATTCGCCACTGGCGCTTAGAGTTCTACTCATTAGATGTAGACGACGGTTCTATTCATCTTCCACTCGCGTTCAGACTGCAGCTTCGGCGCTGGCTGCCACCAAATAGAGATTGCGGATTCTTTTGGGTCTTCTACAACCAACACGGTGTACCTAAGTGGACCATTCCAGCTTGGTACGACGTCCGCGTGGGGCGTTTCGTTACCCAATAGGTCAGCGACCAGTGTCTAGCCTCTACCGGTCCGTTGTCTTCTGCTTTCCTACTCCTAAGGCATGTCTTTCTTTTCACGCCTAACCCTTAGCGGGCGTTCACGCGCGATGTTCGGCTTTGCGTCGCATCTGGTTGCAGCGCATGCCAACACCGCGGAGGTTAGCACAGAACCAGCGGGTTCTAAACCTACATGCCCCAACCTACAGCCCGACGAGATGATCGGGGATGACGTCCTCACAGTCCTTAGAAGATATCAATGATCAAGTCGCTTAGTCTCCGCAGACCATCCCGCGTGCCCAGCTGCTTGGTCTGCGCATACAATATCGCATGCCTGGTTAGCTTGAGAGGACAAAACGTTTGGTCGTTGGGTCGGGCTTCAATTTCTACCGATGCTAAAATATCCTTTTGAAGACACTTATAGACCACTCAAGAAACGTCGTTTGTTTCACTTTTGCGTCGCTTCTATGAGGCATCGTTGCAAGCCAGACTACGCATAGACGCGCGCGTGTCTCGAGCACCCCCTATCGGTTGCGCATAATAAATATGTGCTAGAAGATGAGCGAGGGTGATGGGTAGAATAAGTCAATGAGTTGAAAATAGGAGAAATGAAAATAGACCTTAGAGACTTGTTTGCATATTATTCCAACGAAGCTTCAGCTCGGGCATGTGTTTTTAGCAAAGCTTTCCGAAGCCGCTGCCAACGCACCGCACACCTTTTAAATCCATAAGGAGGGCACATGACTTTCCAGAAATGCAACTTAAAGATGATATCCAAGTGCTTAATTCGCTTGCGCGTGTGTCTTTGAGAGAGCGGTCGCAAAAAGCGTGCACGAGGCTGGGCGCGGTGCCTTCTACCGGAAGCACGCGTCCCGTTTTCAAGGATGCGCGTAACGAACAGATCCGACACGTCTAGCATTGACTAGCGCGTGGTGGGACACACAGATTCAAACAGTGCAGGTATACACATAAAGTGAGCAGCATGCGCGGAGGTTGCCAACACTGTAGAATCGGATATATACAAATCTGTATGCGAATCTATCTGATTTCCGAACATCGCGTCGGCCATGCGATGTTTAAATCATTTTCGCCATTACACTATCTGACCGTAGGATCATGTGCGCGACAGTGCTTTGCTTTTTGCTTCCCAGCATGCCATGCCACAACGCGTGGGTGGCGTCGCGATAAATGTACGCGACTGCAGTGGCACTGTCATCGTTGGCGTCTGGCGATCGTGAGATCAAAAATTCGACTGCGTCGCCCGTTGGGATTCGAGCTTTGCTGCTGCTACTCTTAAGGGTTCGCTTGGAAGCGATATGATATATGATATATAGCGAGGCTATTATGGAACGTTAATAGCTCACGCAGCGTCTGTGTGGATATGAGTGCAGTGCTTCTTCAGAAGTGACTGCTGTAGCCCAACGCTACCTCATTTTACGCAATGCCCCGCATCTCATAGATGCCACCACAATTGGGTTGTGAACCCAAGGCATTGGTTGAACAATCAGTATCGGCTGAACGAATAAGCCATATGATACTCGCATGCTTGTTCAGAACATGCTAGAAGCGAAGATGAGTTTTCTCCGAACACTTTCGGTTCTTCAAGACTTCATCTTGCTTTGTCATCTCGATGCCACAACCTGGCCTCTCGATGACAGGTGTCACTCAAGGTGAGTGAATGACAAATGGTATGACTGTACATGTCATAGTCGACCGTACTGACGACTGTCATAAATGTATGACGCGACTCGACCTGTACAGTCATGATCGACCATACTGTCGACTGTCATAATAATATATGACATGACCGACTGTCATAATAATATATGACATGACATGACATGGTATGACACATATGTATGACATCACATATGGTCATAACCCTGACAGATCTCCCCTCTTAAGAGAGTTGTGACCTCACAACGGGCATACCTTTGTATATGTCTTTAATGTCTTTGTTGTTGTTGTTTCTTGCTGGTACCAGTCTTCTTACACCGATTTGAGGCGTCCCTCATGGTGTTTTTAGGTTATTGGGGGGAACTGAGTCCACTTTAGTCCCTCACCTTAGGCATTTAGCCATACAGTCCTTAGGATGTAGCCCACCTTTTCGGAAATCGTATCGTTGAGTGACGTTCCAAGGTTCAATGAAGAGCGTTTTCGCGATACAATCCTACGCTGGATTACTGATTGATCCACACGTTATCATGTATGTGCTAGACGATTCAAAGCATCCGAAGTCTACGTTACGGATTATTTGCGCTAGCCGTCGTCGCCTTTGCGCGATCGATGATCCCACGATTATAACGAATTATATTCGAACGATTCTCGGCCTAATATAGTGCACCCAACTCTTCCTCCCCTCCTTAAGCTACTTTGGAGGATCCTAGGCGGTGATGGGGAGCCCGATTTCGATAATAAACGAACAAAGGGGCTTGTTTTAATGCAAACGGAGCGGCCCTGCTTAACGGAATTGGACTTATAATCCTTTACCGGTCTGCTCAACTCCTCAATATTTTTGTCCAGTACGCACGCTTTGACGAACATCTATCGCGATGAGTGAGAATGGATTCGCCACGTACTAATGTGAAATTTATTTAGTTATGTTTGTCAAGCACAACTTAGGATCACAACTCCGTCTACCTCAGTCGATATCTCCGGTAACTTCGGATGACTGGCCAAGAATCCGATGACAAACCACGGTTTTGGCAAAGGTAGCATTTAGCAGTTTTTATTTATCCACAGATATGATATCTCGCATGTGTGCGTATCTGTGCAAGGGTATGATTTTGAACAAGGCTCACTACACCTTTAGCAAGGAAGGATCAATTCCCGCTTCAATGCAACATAATGATAAACATTAAGAGCAAGGTTATATAGATGATCGACATGTATTAGTATATATTACAAGAAGTAAGGGCATAAGGCTTAATATAATGTTTAGCCTTCATAGGCAGCTATAATGTCTGCTGCATTGGTCAGCTCTGTGGCTTTGACCCAGGTGTCATGCTCAGGACCGTAGCCTGCATATCGTACTAAATAGTATTTGACACCTCTAGTGAACTTATCCGAGAGTATATGTGATATCTCAAACAGTGGTTGCCCTTCTTCGGTGATCATCTGTGGCAGAGGCAAAGGTGCTTGGATCGAGTCATTGTACAGCTCTAATCTGGAAACAGGCTGTACCGGATGAATACGGATATCAAGATTTCCGAAATCTAACTCGTATGCACGTCCATGGCTAAGCACTTTGGAAATAGTGAACGGCCCAATATATGGCTGCTTAAAGTGTCTGCCTGCCTCTGTCAAACCAGTCCATTGAATAAACTCGGTCCGTAAAAGAACTTTCTGCCCAACTGCAAATTGCTTAGGCATGTGAGTCTTATTGAATCTGGCTTGGCTAATTTCTGCTGCTCGGGAAATGTTGTCTACCGCGTTGGCATGAACAGCCGAGTACTGGTCAAAATGATCTCGAATAGCTTCTTGTATTGGAACAGGAGCTTCTGGCGGAATAGTGATAACCAGATCATGAGGCGAAAGTGGTTGCGCCATCGAGTCGAGATAAAATGGTGAATAACCAGTTGATGCAGAAACGGTATTGTTAATTGCAAACTCCACCAGAGGCAACTTGTCCTCCCACGAATTGGCTGAAGTATCATTGCAACAACACCTGAAAATGAAAATGCTACTAATCAGTTTGTAAACCAGAGGATGGTGAAATCATATCATGAATCAACAATTTGAAAAATACCTGAGGATGTCCTCAATGAAGGCATGGCTCCTCTCATTGGCAGCATTCGACTGTGGATGGTGTGATGACGTCATGGACAATCTCGTACCAGTAGATTTCCACAGTGTCTGCCAGAATGTAGAGGTGAATCTGGGGTCTCGATCTGAGATGATGTTCCTCGGAAGACCATGGAGCTTGAAGATATGCTGCATATAGATGGAAGCAATATGCTGAGCTGTCCAGGTCATGCTGAAGGGAATGAGATGACAACGATGAGAGAATTGGCACATTACCACAAATATACTGTCGTGCCCATTAGTGGTGATAGGCAGATCAGTGATCCAATCAAGAGATACATCAAGCCATTTTGTCTTAGGCACAGAATATCGTATGTGTGCCTGACCATAAGGCTTGTGTCGCCTCGTTTTCTGGCGCTGACAAACGGGGCACTCCCGAATGTACTTGATAGCTGCCGTTGTCATTCCTGGCCAATAATACCGGCTACGCAGAAGATGAAGCATGCGATTTTTGCCTACATGACCAGAAATAGTGGCTGAGTGGCACTCATGAAGAAGAATGTGGCGAAGCTGTGTGATCTCACCGTCATCTGTGGGGACTTTAGCTGTTGGTGGAATGTACAGCTGTCTGCCATATATGGTCTTACGATAGATCAACCCCTGAATGAGCTCGAAGCTGTAGCTGCTGACTGACTGTGATGAAGTCGATGATGTCAGCTTAGCCAAAATAGTCTGTGCAAATGTGTCACGATCATATTCGGATATAATGATGTCGTGTAGCTGATGAGCTGATGAAGAAGATATAAGAGCAATGAATGTGTAGGATCTGCAGATGGAATGACCTCGCTGATGTCCATATGATGAAGACAATCAGTAAGTTCAAAAAGTGCAGAGATACGCGTGAGTGCGTCTGCAACCTTATTCTTCTCGCCAGCAATGTGCTCTATACGGAAGTTGTACTCAGAGAGTTCGTCCAACCACCGTGCCTGTTTGGGGCTCAGTGTGGATTTGGTCTGGAAATAAACCAGTGGCTGATGATCTGAGCGTACAATAGTCTCAGGAGCTCCCAACAAGATGTGGCGAAAGAATCGGAAGCCTTCCACAATGGCAAATAGTTCGATCTCAGGAATAGGCCAACGTCTCTGTGTATCGGATAGAGTGACGCTGTGATAGCCACATGGCTTCATACCTTTTCCTTGATCCTGGAGTAATACTTGGCCAACGTGTGTGCCGGATCCATCGACCTCCAAAATAGATGGCAGTTTCTGATCTGGGAGCTGCAATACTGGAGCGTTACAGATGGCACTTTTGAGGTTATCAAATGCCTGCTGCTGCTCAGATTCCCAGACAAATTCCGCATTGTCTTTAAGGAGACGATTGAGAGGTTCGGCAACTTTGGAGAACTTTGGTATGAATCTCCTAAATTGACCAACCATGCCCAAGAATGACCGAAGGGATGACTTGCCATCTTTAGCCATACGGCGTAGAGGCTGCTTTCCAACGGTAGGACCATAAGACACTGGAGGCTGAATTGCCATGACTGCTCTGATCCTGTCTTCGATGATGGATAGGCCTGCTTCAGATATGTGATGTCCGATAAAATCTATAGATTTAACGAACAACTCCACCTTGGAAGGCCTGATGAAAAACTGGTGATCTCTGCAACGCTGGAGGAACTGTCGAACATGCTTCACATGACTGTCAAAATCTGGACTGTATACGATAGTGTCGTCCATGAATATGACAAGGAACTGGTCGATGAAGTCGAAAAATGCCCGATTTCCTACACGAAGTGCTGTTGCAGGAGCATTGGTTAATCCGAAAGGCATAACTGTCCATTCATAAGAACCGTATCTGGTGCGAATAGCAGTTTTATGTATATCATCCGGATGAATGGGGATTTGGTGAAAGAACTGGTTGAAATCAAATCTACTGAACCATCTTGATCCCTTCAGCTGCTCTAGTAGGGTGTCATGTGGTGGTAGTGGATACGTGTCCTTGACGGTGATGTTATTCAGGGCACGATAATCACAACACATCCTCCACTTTCCCCCTGGCTTAGGAGCGAAAATGATTGGGCATCCAAATGGCGATGATGATGGACGAAGGATACCCAACTCGACATATTTGATGATTTGCCGTTTGAGTTCCTCCATCATGGGTGCTGGAATGGTGCGTACTGGCTGTGAAGGAGGCTTATGTCCAGGTTCGATGTCGATTCTATGATATCCACCTTCAAACCGCTCTGGCCTATGACCAGCCGGAAGATCCTCTTGGAAAACGTCTGAAAAGTCTTCTCTCACTTGATCACGTGCTGCTGTGACCTCGGGGTCTTCCATTGTGGTGTCTGAGTCTGATGCTGCAAAGACCAATTCACCATCGACCTCGGAGAGGAAAAAGAGATATGCTACGGCTTCTTCAGCCGAACCACTGGATCGAATGCGACGGAGATGTTTCCTCATAGTGGTGGCACTGACCAATTCCATTTCAGGAAGGCCATCTGAGTCTGGAGTCTGCTCAACTCTGGACAATACTGTGCGAATACTGGAGCCTGATGAATGCTTCCTAGTGATCGTCAGATTTTGGTCTGAAAGTCAATATGTGGATTCCTCCTCTCCAACCAATCTTGACCCAGAATGACAGTGAATGGTTTCATGTCAATGATGTAGAGATCTACTGAATCCTTATACTTGCCCAGCGTGAATGTAGCATTGGGAAGATAGGATGTACAGGGTAATTGGCTTCCTCCAGCCAATCCCACTGAAAATGATGAAGAATCTGTGGGAGGTATACCAAGCTGAGCAGCGAACTGTCTGTCGATGAAAGACGATGTAGCTCCTGGATCTACCAAAATGTGAGTACTCTGTCCATAAACTTTCCCTTTATACAACAACAGCTTCTTCTGTGATTTCAGCTGTGCTGTTTGAGACTGCATCTGTGCGATGTTTTCTGTGGGATTATCCATCTGCTGAAACTGTAGTGTCAGTCTGGATAGGACTTCCTCTGAAATACTCTCAATCCGGCCACTTGCTTCAGTGGCATCTTCAGGCTGATCTACCCTCGGGGTGCTCTCAACACCGGTACCTGCGCAGTACCCTGAGAGTTTCCCTGGGGAGCTGGAGCTGATGGAACTGGATCTGGAGTTGCAACTGCTGCATTGATGCTGTGCTGACTCTTCAGTTCCTTGACCAAGGTGTTGATCGTATTGATGAGTTTGCCAGACCCATCCTTAACACCCTGATTCTTCTGTGGCTGTCTCTGATTCTGAAAAGGATTCTGAGCTGGTGGCTTGCCTTTGATCTGCTTTCCATCATTGGTAGTGGTGGCCCAACAATCCTTCTCGATGTGACCTGGTCGATCACAACGATGGCAAGTCTTATTCTGATTCTGTTTCTGTGATTGTCCTTTTCCTTTTCCTTTGCCCTTGCCTTTACCACCTTTTCCTTTGTTCCGATTCTGATTGGAGTTCTGGCTGCCACTCTGATTCCAATTCCGATTTCTGTTGGATCTGTCATATGGCTTCTGGCCACGTCCTCTGTCCTTATCCTTCTTGGCTGGACCTCCAGATGACTGCTCCTTCTGACCCCGATAGTGAAGGGTTTCTGATTGCTTTGAGTGAATGACGTAGTTCAAATCAAGCAATATCTGTGTGGTTAGTGACCACGACATATTATTCCTTTCTGTTTCTGTCAGGAATCGTAAATGAAACTGTCTGCGAAGTTCCGGATCTACGCTGTTGACGAATCTGTCCTTTATCAACACATCTTCCAGTTCAACTGCTGCCAGTGCAGCCAGTGAAGTGAATGTGCGTAGATAATCTGAAAAAGTCTGGTTTTCCTGTTTCAGTGACATTAGGTGTTTTTTAGCCACTGATCTTTTATGGGGGTTACCAAACTGTCTGAGGAAAATCCCTCTGATTCCTGCAAATGTGGCATCTGGTTGATTTGCCACGACCTGGAAATAGTGTCTGTCGTTATTCTGTATGAGAGTAAGAAACACTGTGATCAAATCCTTATCATTGACACCTGGATAAGTGAACTGGAAATATCTGTCCACTGTTTCCAACCAGACCTCTGCGTCCTGTCCTGATTTGAATTCCCTAGGTGGCATCATTTTCACCTTGGGGACCAAACTGGGTGGAGCTGGTGGAGCTGGTGCTGGTACTGTATCTGCATCTGGATCTACAAAGACCATCGGAGGACTGTCTGCTGTATACTCTGTTTCTGGTGCCTGAGGCTCATTGGCAGGATCCTTGTACCGGCTCATATCTGGTTTCATGCGACTGACATTGTCATAATAGCCTATGTGGTCATATCTGGTTAGTGTATCGGCATAACCAGCGATCCACTTTGGAACCTTAAACCGACTGTATGCATCGTATGAACCAAGAATGTCGAAAAACCAAGTCGAATGATCTGGGTTGATATCAGGAACCTCATGCTCTTCCTCTTCGATAGTAACCATCTAAAAACAAAACACAACACAAAAATACCTTCAGCTAATTGTCTAACTGAGTGTGTGTGATTTATATGTTATATATGGTATATCTGTATATTATGATGAGGTTATGCATGTACATATATCCACCTTCTTCCCCCCTCAAGGAAGTGTGTGATACAGTGGCAGTTGTCAATTGCCAATACCTCATTCAGCATGCATTCCTTATAGGAATCAGCTGTTACAGTTTTAGGGTTGCAGCCCTACAGTCCTTGGGTTGTAGCCCTGCAGTTTTTGGGTTGTTGCCCTACAGTTTTAGGGTTGTTGCCCATAGTATTATCATGTCTATGATGATTTAGCATGATATAATAATGCCAAAAAACGAAGTTTTTCCAAATAATGACGGCATTTTAGGGCATGTGTGGTTACAGTGGCCCTATTACCCAATACAGTGTTTAGGGTGTTACTTGATATCAGTAACCCTAATACAGGTAAAAAATAAGCAGTATAACGTTTTTGCAAAGATTTTTAAGCAAAACTGCATTCAATACCTAAGTGAATGTTAAGTGATTTTCAGAGGGTACGTTACACCCCTGACACACACATTCAAATATTAGGGTGTTACAGGGTGTTACACGTGTTATGTCTTTCAGGGATTGTTATTTGATAGATAAATATCCATTATAGCAAAAAAAATCAATCCCGAATTTGCAAAAGATTACACGTATTGTATTTTGACCGATTTTTCGTTACAGCCAATATGTTCACCCCTATATATTACACACCTAATATCTAGGGTGTTACACGAGATATGACTATTGTCATTATGATTTTCTCATACCTCAATAGGTATAAAATCATATTATCAAATAAAATAGGGTCCGATTTTCAATTTTCAAATCTATCGCAAACGGATTTTACCTATTTTGGCCGTTTTTGGCTATATGTATATATATATATATATATACATATCTCTGTGTGTGTGTGGACTGCAAAGTACAGAAGCACTGCAAATCACTTCACCTTTGCACATGACAAATTTCATGGCATAAAAGTGAATTATTCTGCATATCAACATCTGAGGTTGATCACATTTCTGGGTTTTACTGATTGAAACCCATGGAGGCAAATGCACTCTCTGGTGATATTTAAGATATATCAACTGTAAATGAATTCACAGTTGTGTCAGATCCTAAGATATATTTGGATGTATACAACGAGTATATCAAGTGATATCTCTGTGTTCAAATACATCTGGACACTGCTAGATGTAATCTGAGCAGTTTTTACACAACACATTGTTTGTGTGTATGTATGTCCACAACCACCTTTTGTCAATTCATGTATGGTTGCTGATCTGAGTTGGTACATGCATGTGAAGTGATCATCTGTATCAACTGTCAGAATGCAATGTAGATATTGATGTTGCTCCAGCGATAGTGTGTGGAATGACGAGTGGACTGCACCCAACAGTTACCAGCTGTTTAATGGGTGCAGTATCTTGCCTTCGGGTCTGGAGATAACTCCATCCAGCCCTTCAGCATGGTGTCTTATCCTGTTCCCTTATGTATCGCCATCACTGACACTTCCACGCACATGTGTTTGGAAGTGGGATCTATGTATTATGTATTGATACAATACTTGATCATTACACTTGGAGTCAGTGTATTGTCAACATGTATAATGAATGCTAGTGTTTGTGCAGTGTATAGTACTGCTGATTAGTACTAGTGTGTGTGTGTGTGTGTTTACTTACACCCTACACACTTTGCAAGATCTTTATGGATATCACAATATCCTAACAACCTATCATGCAGATTGTCAGCATACCACGTACTGATTATATCTAACATGATATATATAGTTTAGGGATTGTTGTAATTCCATGATAATCTCATTACGTGATGAGTTGCTGATAGATGCTGATTTTACATGAAGCTCAGGTGAGCATTCCTTCAAGTAATCCACCATAGAATGTACATGTTACCTGGAGAGCATCTCGGCTCCACCAGGGCACGACAAACTAATTATGGTGTTTAGATTACTGTCAGGCACCCTTTGCAACATGGATTCGAATATAGCATTCACTGCAATATGCTTATGCTCTATGTACTACAGCTGTTATCGTGATCAAGCTGTACAGTATAATAAAGTATGTAACATTTACAACATTGCAATCATTCAGCATAAGATGTGTGCATGATATAGAAGTATATGCACTGTGTATTAATGATTGCTGTAAGTGAAATGAGTGTATGTGTGTGTGCTGATCTGCACACACATGTTGTGCACAGATCACTGTGCTGCTGATAAGTATAATGCTGATGATCAAAAGTATTTGTGTGGTCATCAGAACATTGGAATCTGCTGCATGGTATAGTTGCATGGTATAATAATGCATGGTACATCTCGCTGCATGCGATGGATAGTATATGCTGCAAGTGTGCGTGTGTGTGTGTGATATGGCTACACACACAACATATAGTACACAGACATGTGATTGCACAGCGTCCATATTTATCTGATTTCATCTACTTATATGTGTGTGTGTGTGGCTACACACACAGCATATGATGCACACCCATATGATTGCAAACTTGTATGTAAATCTGCCAGTGAATGGATAAACATCATCTCTTATGTGCAAGCATCACAGATTTTTAAGTAGCATGCTGCATATATGTATACCATCATCGCGCGTCATCCGATCATGATGAATCTAGCAGGTGTGTATATATCCTGTCAAGCAAAATCATCAGGCGCGCGTAGACGAGTGATTTTTGCAACCATTTAAAATGACGAGATTTTGATGCGTACACTGCACTGAAAATTAGTGCGAGTAGCGATTTATCAAAGTCGCTGATGTGCGCGCTGCGAATGTTGAACATATCTCTGTCGCAGGTATATGTATGGCATATGATACGAAAGCCATTTCGCGTACGGAACATACACTGATGACGATTTGTTCATCTGCGCGTCAGTATGTCGCATATCGTGCAATTTTGCGAATGATAGCAGCGTATGTATGCGATTTTTATGCTGTATGCACACCTCTTCGCGCTGTTATACTCTGACGGTGATTATGCGAGCGTAAGCGTTAGCGACGGTATCTTCCGCGCACTTCGTCCGCTGTTTATTCCGCAGCGAGTGTAGTTATGCGATATGTGTCTTATATGTGCAACTGCGGGCACCTGTATGTATACGCGATCCGCGAACCTGTTGCACACACAAAAATACAATATATCTCTATTTGCTGCACTGCACACTTAGGTCCTCGTTCGTCGCGTGGACGATTAGAATACCACTCTTAAGGGTTCGCTTGGAAGCGATATGATATATGATATATAGCGAGGCTATTATGGAACGTTAATAGCTCACGCAGCGTCTGTGTGGATATGAGTGCAGTGCTTCTTCAGAAGTGACTGCTGTAGCCCAACGCTACCTCATTTTACGCAATGCCCCGCATCTCATAGATGCCACCACAATTGGGTTGTGAACCCAAGGCATTGGTTGAACAATCAGTATCGGCTGAACGAATAAGCCATATGATACTCGCATGCTTGTTCAGAACATGCTAGAAGCGAAGATGAGTTTTCTCCGAACACTTTCGGTTCTTCAAGACTTCATCTTGCTTTGTCATCTCGATGCCACAACCTGGCCTCTCGATGACAGGTGTCACTCAAGGTGAGTGAATGACAAATGGTATGACTGTACATGTCATAGTCGACCGTACTGACGACTGTCATAAATGTATGACGCGACTCGACCTGTACAGTCATGATCGACCATACTGTCGACTGTCATAATAATATATGACATGACCGACTGTCATAATAATATATGACATGACATGACATGGTATGACACGTATGACATGTATGACACATATGTCATCGGTCATAACCCTGACAGCTACTGCTGCTGATTGACTAAGGTACTAGGCGCTGTCGATCACAAATATGCGATCTCCACTAGGCGTCGATCTTTTTGAACACCACGATTAATTACCATGCGATGTTAACATGGATATCGCCATTACATCATACGTGACCGCATCAGGATCATGTGCGCGACAGTGCTTCGCTTTTTGCTTCCCAGCATGCCATGCCATAACGCGTGGGTGGCGTCGTGGTACATACACGCGACTGTTGTGGCATTGTCATCGTTAGCGTCTGGCGATCGTGAGATGGAACATTCGACTGTATCGCCCGTTGGGATTCGAGCTTTGCTGCTGCTGCTGCTGCTGATTGACTAAGGTAAGTACTAGGCGCTGTCGATCACAAATATGCGATCTCCACTAGGCGTCGATCTTTTTGGACAGCACGATTTATTACCATGCGAATCTATCTGATTTCCGAACATCGCGTCGGCCATGCGATGTTTAAATAATTTTCGCCATTACACTATCTGACCGTGGGATCATGTGCGCGACAGTGCTTTGCTTTTTGCTTCCCGGCATGCCATGCCACAACGCGTCGGCGGCGTCGCGATAAATGTACGCGACTGCAGTGGCACTGTCATCGTTGGCGTCTGGCGATCGTGAGATCGAAAATTCGACTGCGTCGCCCGTTGGGATTCGAGCTTTGCTGCTGCTGCTGCTGCTGCTGATTGACTAAGGTACTAGGCGCTGTCGATCACAAATATGCGATCTCCACTAGGCGTCGATCTTTTTGGACAGCACGATTAATTACCATGCGATGTTAACATGGATATCGCCATTACATCATATGACCGCAGGATCATGTGCGCGACAGTGCTTCGCTTTTTGCTTCCCAGCATGCCATGCCATAACGCGTGGGTGGCGTCGTGGTACATACACGCGACTGTTGTGGCACTGTCATCGTTAGCGTCTGGCGATCGTGAGATGGAACATTCGACTGTATCGCCCGTTGGGACTCGAGCTTTGCTGCTGCTGCTGCTGCTGCTGCTGCTTGACTAAGGTACTAGGCGCTGTCGATCACAAATATGCGATCTCCACTAGGCGTCGATCTTTTTGGACAGCGCGATTAATTACCATGCGATGTTAACATGGATATCGCCATTACATCATATGACCGCAGGATCATGTGCGCGACAGTGCTTTGCTTTTTGCTTCCCAGCATGCCATGCCATAACGCGTGGGTGGCGTCGCGATAAATGTACGCGACTGTTGTGGCACTGTCATCGTTGGCGTCTGGCGATCGTGAGATCGAAAATTCGACTGCGTCGCCCGTTGGGATTCGAGCTTTGCTGCTGCTGCTGCTGCTGCTGCTGCTGATTGACTAAGTACTAGGCCCGGTCGATCTTAAATTAAGATCTCCACTAGGCGCATCTGACGTTGGATGGGATTATTTATCCTGCCGACGTGGCGCACTCGAGAGATCCGAACATGAACATCGAGTCTGCCATTCCATTAATGTTTTGACATTTCTCGATCCTCGCGTCTGCTATGCAATGTAAAAGCGAATCTATCTGATTTCCGAACATCGCGTCGGCCATGCGATGTATAAATCATTTTCGCCATTACATCGTATGACCGCAGGATCATGTGCGCGACAGTGCTTTGCCTTTTGCTTCCCAGCATGCCATGCCATAACGCGTGGGTGGCGTCGCGATAAATGTACGCGACTGCAGTGGCACTGTCATCGTTAGCGCCTGGCGATCGTGAGATGAAACATTCAACTGTATCGCCCGTTGGGATTATAGCTTTGCTGCTGCTGCTGCTGCTGCTGCTGCTGCTGCTGCTGCTGCTGCTGATTGACTAAGTAAGTAAGTAAGGTAATTTGGTTTGGGTGAAGATTATAAAGGTCAGAGGTCTAGGCGCTGTCGATCACAAATATGCGATCTCCACTAGGCGTCGATCTTTTTGGACGACGCGATTAATTACCATGCGATGTTAACATGGATATCGCCATTACATCATATGACCGCAGGATCATGTGCGCGACAGTGCTTTGCTTTTTGCTTCCCAGCATGCCATGCCATAACGCGTGGGTGGCGTCGCGATAAATGTACGCGACTGCAGTGGCACTGTCATCGTTGGCGTCTGGTGATCGTGCGATCGAAAATTCGACTGCGTCGCCCGTTGGGATTCGAGCTTTGCTGCTGCTGCTGCTGCTGCTGCTGCTGCTGCTGCTGCTGCTGCTGATTGACTATGTAAGTAAGTAAGGTAATTTACTTGGTGCCAAGATTATAAAGGTCAGAGGTAGTAAGTAAGGTAATTTACTTGGTGCCAAGATTATAAAGGTCAGAGGTAGGTAAGTACTAGGCGCGGTGTGGCATGATGGCGCTCCAGAGAGTGGCGCGCGGGTGGTCCTCCTGATGCGATTCTGGCACCCGGATTTGAATCCAGAATCGTGGGATGATACTGTGCAGGTGATGCTCACAATTGCGAATCTCTCGCAAGTTGGGCACTTTCTTAGCATGCTGTGTGCACTGGGATTGGGGGACACTTAGGGCAGCTCTCCGCGGCCATATTATTTCTGAAAATTGCTTTATCTGCGCTTTTCTTTGTTCATCTCGCACCCAAGGGCGTAAATCGTCACCTATGAGCATATTCGGATTGCTGAACATACAGCGTGCAGCCACAAATGCGCTGTAACAAGGCTGATTCCCTGTCCCTGACTGTGCGTGATTTGTGTGTTGCGTTTCTAATGCAGGAGATGGAGAAATTAATCGCTCAGCATGAATATACACAATATCCTCCCCTTCATTTCTCTCTTGGAGAGGATTGAGACTGAGAGAGATTTGGAAAACTGTCGGTGTTGTGCAACCCATCATCATCATTCACATCAGCTGATAAGAGCAAAATCGTAGGTACACGCTTGACATACAATTCCAATATTATTACATTTATATACTCTTATCACACTCACGAAACTTTCTGTGCTGAATTTTCTGTCAAACTTAAGTTGGTAGTTATTGTAAGCACACGGATGTGAGACCCAGGTTGACTACGCGCGTTACAGTGAACTGTATCTATACCTTATTAATCTCATACAACTTCAAAGGGATACAAAGGAGGAGACGTTGCGAGTGACATAAGATATGTCATATGTGCATGGTAATTGTGCGACTTCGGTATGTTCATTTTTTTTTTGCCAGTGAAAGGTGCGTGTACAAGGATTTGTTTCGAATCTCAAATTGCCAAGATAATTGTGCAAACATAATCAATATTGGATGCGTTTTGTATTAATGTACATAAATCTGCTTTATCAGGTTGGCAGACACACCTGATGTACCTGTTTGGTGTATTGACAGCAAACTCCCAGGATGCATTTCACCCTATGTCGCTTGAGACATCATCTTGCTATTTTGAATACTGTCGTTGTTCTGGCCCGAAAGCATGCCTTAAACTGCGCAAAGTCAATGTCTGATCTTGAATGGGCGCAAAGCAAGTTTGAACAGGCCGTCCATAGGTACCTTACTTCCTTTGCGCAGGCAGTCCATATGTTGTTTACGGGCACAAACTCTTATCAACTGTTCATCATTTTACATCCACTTACTAAATGCCACTGCCAAAATTACTTCAGCTAGTGTATAAATTTCACTGATTGTAATAACAAAGGCATATGTTTCTCGATGCACATTAGTGAAATGTGCCGTACCATTCAGAAACACATTTGAACCGAATTATATATTGGATACTAAAGAAGACAGCATGTTTCATTATAGAAGTGTAGCATCACTCACATGGATGGCATGGCTGCTAGATATGCCATTATCTCTTATCAATATAAGGGTACGAATGCTTCCATATGCCACATGAGTACATGAAAGAGTGTCCGTGTGTATTTGTGTGTGTGTTTGTGGAACTGAATATAATAAATCAAGGGCAACACAATAATAATGTCAATAATATGACTGTGAGAAATAGGTCAAATTTGGATTCAGTGAGGCATCTAAGATCTAGTGAGGCATCTCGCCTTTCTGCTGTACTAGAAGCGAGATAACTGCGCACAGAGAGCACTGCATCGTGTTTCATACCACTGCATCGTGAGCGCAAAGCTCAGAAGCCAACTCTTATCGGCCGTCATCCGTACTTTCATCTTCTGGTGGAGGAGTGATTACGGTACAAAAGTAAAGCTCACAGTCGTTTTTGGGGCATGCTCCTTGTGGGACGGTGCAGTTTGCATATTTTGTTTCGCTAATGGGCCTGACTGTTTCCAGCTGCTGCAGCTCGCGCTGAAGATCAAAACCTCGGCATGCAGCTGGTTCGGTGACTGCAGGCACATTATACGTTGGGCATGCAGCAGCAATAGGGCTAATGCGCGAACAGAAAGTGGTAACAAGGTTAACGTATTGGCCATAATTCCCCATGCAATTCAAGTCGAGCATGCTTTTGGTGAAGGCCAACGCATTCCCCGCACAGCACCCGGCAGAAGAAAACCCTGTCGACGCACCCGGGCGCCAGCAACAGCAGTCATTGTCCAAACATCATAGTGCAAATATGCAAATGACTCACAAATTCGAAGCATCGTGCTGTATACTACAACAGTGTATATCAACATGTTGCCATCCTCAAAACAGCGACAATCAATTGGCAGTAACTGTGCACAAACGCCGTGTGTTGGCCTCATCGGGTGAATTACTATGTGCGCATACGGCATGGTGAAATATATGATGCAAGCAACAGCGCCCACACGCGTACGTGTGTGTAGGTTATCACATAAGTGCATACATGTATTTATATTAGAGGTTTTGGTGGTGAGGGTGAGTGTGAGGGTGAGTGTGCACAATTAAAAGACGGAGTGGGTGTAAGGTTGATTTTGCGTGCGTGTGTGTTTGTGATTAGTGCTCAGTGCGTGTGAGTTTAATTGTGCGGGTGAGGGTGAGGATGCGTGTGCAGTAATATATAGCCGCACAGGAGTGCATACCACCTACGGGTTGGTGCGCTCTTACTGTCAATTGCCAATTGTCATTTGTCAAATGCAGACGCGCCAAAGATCTCGTAACTATTAAAATACGTATACGCACCGAAATGAATAATCACTTTCCAAAGGTGATCACGTTTGTGCGGCTGAGATGCATGCGAGGTCCGCATGGATGTCGTAATGTTTCCTCGAATAAGCTAGTTGGATGCCCTAGTGTCCAGTGAAGATTCCCGCCATCGATGTGTCTGCATAGTGCATGTATATGTGTGCATATGTATATATGTGTGATTGGTTTGCGAAATCTATCATCAACATGTTGCGTGACTACGTCGTGAAGTGATCGATGAACACCTGGCACGCGAGGAAGTCGTTTGGGCACGCAATCGAGCGCAGAGAATACTCGCTAGGCGTACCTTGGCAAATCTCGCGCAGGTTGAAGTATCGCATGAGTGCAAGCGGGCTTGGATTTGGGGACGAGAGAGCCTCCTGGACGTCAGGGGATGCCAACGCGGTAGCGATCCCCGTAGCATCTATAGCGGCGGGCAGAATATTGGGAGACATGCAGTACTCTTGCGCTTCGTTCTTCTGACACATGCCGATCAGCAAAACCTCCAGCGTTTCGGGCCCAAAAGACCCGAGGGAGGTGAATGCGCCATCGCAGGTGTCGTCAGCTGCGCTTGCCGGATACGTTGCGCGCAAGTTCTTCAGCGCGGAAACGAGCGTTTGGGTATCGCATGCCGTGCATATCTCTGAGAGTTGCGAAAAAGTACTCTGACCCACTTGTGTAAACGACTCTCCATGCACGGCACTGGCCAACAGTTCTGGGACCTTCTCGATGATGTCCACGCAGCTGTCATGGAGTTGGAACGCGTCGTCGCATGGAAACTTCAACTGCGAGATAAGGGGGTTAAACCGCTCGATCACGCGAAGGGCTCTCTCCACGGCGACATCTCGAGAAATCGGCGTAGTAGATTGCTGCGCACCGCAAATCCCCGCGCCATAATCACTGCACATCATAATCAATAACATCAGCAGTGTCGCAGCCGTAGCGCCGCCGCGGCTTCGCATGTCAGTTTTCGAAGAATTTGCCATGGTAGATTTTCTGCGGATACAAGCAAGGTAGTGGTGTAACAGCACTTTGAATATGCCGGTATAAGCCAAGAATGTCGTTTGGTGGGCGGAAATTAGCACTTATCCATATGACCGGAATCTATGTATCGCAGTTGCAGTGGCGGAGCTGAATGCAGGACATGCTATATATATGCGTGTCTCGACCCCGCCCACTCTGGCGGGGACAAACCTGTGAAAAATATGCGGGCGTATACCCTTCCCCGATATTAGCCTCGGGACTAGTTGTCTCCATAATCAATGTTATAGGTAGATGCGATTGAGATACATTGATCGAGCAATATTGCTTATCGTTTGTAGCAAATTCATTCGAGCTACAAAACTGCAACACTCGGAGGGGCACGTGCTTGAGCCGTTTGAATTGATGTAACGGTCATAGACCCACTTGGTGGTATTAGCTTCCTTTTATCAATACTGGGAATTACCGCCATCATTTGCCTGCCATCAAGCATCGCTGCTTCACGATGGACGACCCACTGTGGGTAACATGCATTATACAAAAAAATCTGTGGGTAACATTCGCACTCGTCGTGCTTGCGCGTACGTCTTACTATGCTTATTGGCCACCGACACTCATCAATATATGTTATCGAAAATGATACATTGATAACATTCTGACAAACTTAGCCGAAATCAATGAAATATTCGGAAATATTCGCTCGCAAGACGTCCCTGCTGCCGATTGTTAGATGATCCTAGATAATGATAATCGAACGATGCAAACCTGTGTAGAAATTCATGCGTTTTGGCCACTTTTTGTCTGGGAACATCATATTGGATGATCCCAAGATCTCCAGTCGGCTTCTGATGACAATTTCATGAAATTCCATTCGTGATGACATTCTATGCCGCGATCAAGCGCAGGATTAAACCAGCGTCATGTCGAGTTTTTGTAATCAATTATCGACGACACGACTACGAGCGTACAGTTCTACGTTCATAGATTATCCGTGGTGGCATCGTTCATGTCATCATCGAACAACTATACATCCAATGCGAAGGTCACTCTGCCCATCGTTGGGCGCGCGTCGCGCGGCGAGCTGCGCAGTTCATGGTGGTACGAGTTTGGGATACTAGCGTTGCATGCCGCCTGTCCGTACATTTGTATGTGATTTGATGGTATTGAAAATGCAAAAAACTTAGTGCATGGTCGCTTATGCGACACAGTGACACTGCATGGCCGCGCAGCGGCCTAGATATAAACATATTTATTTGCAGTTATAATTATATTCGATTTGTAAAGAAGTAAAATTTTATACTTTATAATTTGACAAAGTAACATCATAACATGCATGTAGCTCAGTGGTATAGCGCGTAAGCTTCATCCCGGAGGAAACGAGGTCGAGCCCTGTCAGGGAATAAACTTGAAATATTTTACCACAGAGTAAGCCTAATCGTACTGAGTACAGTGCCTCCTGAACTCAATAATAAAGCAAATGCGTGTACGGGTGCTCCACGGAAAATAAGGATCCCCGAAAATAAGAATTTTATAGGGGGTACGTGAACGTACAGGTGGGGAAAAAATAAACCCCCCCCTGAGTATCCATCATCCGCATCATCATCATGTGAAGAGTGAGAGACCCGCGGCAAATAGAGGCGGCGACCAAGAGGGGGTTGGGTACCTCTGGGGGGCTCCGCCCCCCAAACCCCCCTTCATTTTTCTCTGATGACCTGAATTACATTATTAACGCCGTGTGAAGTCATACGTTGTCTTTTATGCATGAACTGCATGTAATGAAGGGGGGTTGTGACCGCTGGGGGCTCCGCCCCCCAGACCCCCCCTTCATTATTCATTGATGACCTGGGTTGAAATATAATTAAAATTTAATTATTGGTACTGCACTGTGAAGTCATACCTTGTCATTCATGGATGACCTTCATATTTATATTTAATTTTATTTATACTGTCGTTTCGTGTCGTGTCGTGTCGTGTCGTGTCGTGTCGTGTCGTGTCGTGTGTACAGTGACACACTGAGTCGTGTGTCACAGCTCACTGTGTCGTGTGTCACAGCTCTACTCTGTGTCGTGTACAGCGTACATTGTACAGCCTACGATTCTGGCTTCATTTTTTCGCACTGTTAAGGGGAATTCGACAATGACACAGTGTTAAGAGCCACTGAATTTTCGGAATCCGTTCACACATTTCTCTGATTTGAAGAATGAAGACGTAAAAAAAACTGAGACAGAAATCGTATACAGCGTACAGTGTCACAGTGTCTGGCTTCATTTTTTCGCACTGTTAAGGGGAATTCGACAATGACACAGTGTTAAGAGCCACTGAATTTTTATATTATATCCCGATTTTTCAAAAGAGGGGGATCTTCGATTCCATCTCCGATTTTTTCCCCAATATATTTTTAAGAGAAAATCGTGTGATGGTTGTATAATTTCATGACACTGCCTCTGCCCCCTGAACTTTTCATCGTAAGTAGCCCACCAACTGCCGGAACTACTGCCGACTCCCGCGCAGTAGCAGGGATCCACTCCCATACTGGCTGCCCCATGCTGGTAGACCGCACATTGGCCGCGGCTGGGTAGGGGTGCATGGTGTAGCCGGCCCCCCATGCGCGCATATGCAGTCAGCGGCGCTCCCAGCAAGTGCATGATCCTGAACAAGATGGCGTCGCCCTGCACCCCAGCTCGGCGGCGTTCGTCCCATGGTAGGGAGACGGTTGCCGCGCCTCGCACCCCAGCTGACTGGTGCACCCACAATGACCCACCATCGTGGGTGACGAAGAGGGCTCAGACCTCTGGGTACTGAGGGTAGGAGGGCTCTGGTGCGGGATCGTCAGGGGGATCCTGAGGTGGATCACTAGGGGGGCCTGGTGGCGAGTCGCTTGGACTGGAGTCTCTGGGCTCTGAGTCGGGATTGCCACCGCCGTGCACCACCGTCTCCATCGACTGCCGCCGGCGGGCCACCATCATGTTATGGGGATTTGGCCGGCCCTGAGTGGGAGGTTCGGCGGGAGCGGTCTCAGCGGCGGTCTGAGGCACTGGAGGGGTTACGCTGGCGACGGCGTCTGCCTCGTGTAGATGGTCCGCCGTCAGGCCCTGTGCGCTGCCCTGAGGGTCGCCTGGTGGGGAGGCTCCTGCTGATGTCGTCGCACCAGGCAGCGTGAGTCCTCTCGAGAGCACCGCGGAGATGTCCAGGGCCTGTACTGCCGCTAGGACTTCTCTGCGAATGTGTTCACTTCGGCTGCTCGCGTCCGAGTCGGAGCCGGACCTGTGGGCGGCCCTCCGCCTGCGCTCAGCCCGTGCCTGCGTGCTTCGGCTGCCTCTGGTCCCCGTGCTGGTGCGGCTGATGTCCGTACCGGAGTCGGGGTCAGAGTGATCAGATGCGTGGCTTGGGCCTGGAAGATGCTTGCCATGTGTCGCAGGGCCCGAAGATGCCCTTCGGGAACGCCGACGCCGGCGAGTCTCTGAGGTTGTCGCCACCGCGGGAAGGTGACGCACCAAGAGCTGGGTACCGCCCAAGACGTTCTGCTGAACCCCGCTGTCAAGGGGTACCTGCAGAGGGTCCGGCAGGGCCGCGGCGCCGATGCTGATGAAGTGCTGCAGCGATGAGAGATCCGCGCCTGAGTCATGAAGCGCGGAGGTGGCTGGCGCCAGCTGATGGGGCTGCTGTGGTCGATGCTGCGGCTGTTGTGGCGGCTGCGGCTGCTGTTGCTGCTGCTGCTGCTGCTGCTGTTGCTGCTGTAACTGCTGCTGTTGTAACTGCTGCTGCTGTAACTGCTGCTGCATCGGTTCCAGTGGCTGCTGCTGAAGCCACTGCTGTTGCTGCTGCTGGTACGCGAGCCACTGCTGCTGCTGCTGTAGCTGTTGTTGGAACGGTGTGGGATATGCGCCCACGGGGTGATGGGTTCCCAGTGTGAACGGCACTGGTGACACTCCCCCAGCGAGGGGCGCTGATTGGGGCAATACCCAATTGACGCCGTTCCATACAGCCTGTGCGGGGGTGCCATCCGGCATAGTATAAGGGCGGGGCACCGCTGTGTAGGGCATGGTGGTGCCTGGATGTGGAATGGGGTGAGCGGAAGCGTAAGCGGCGGGCGATGGGAAGGTCATGGGAGAGAACAGTGTGTGGTGTAGCTGCTCTGCGCTGACACTCATGCTGGGGAATGCCTCTGATGTCTGCTGTGACATTCTGACTGCTGAGCTGGTTGAGTTCAAAGACTGGGTGTGGCAATAGCCACAGGTGAGCAAAAGTAGTGAGTGCTCGCCTTTTTATTTAATCAGCCTCGTCCTCGTCGATGTCACTCGCTGGAGGCGAAGGAGCGGGACTTCCAGGTGGAGATGGGGGAACCCAATCAGCGCCAAGGAGGACCCAAGGGGGGGCGTCGATCACTTGTATTGCCTGGAGATGCCACACGTGGTCGTAATGTACTGGTGGGATGGCCAGCGTGACTTTGCCCAGGCGTTCAGTCGCTGTTCTCCTCTTCGTCGTCAGAGGAGGAGGGGGAAGGAGGACCGCTCCAAGGACCGCTCTGCCAGAAAGCGCCTGCTGGTGGATAGGTAGGGTCTGGAGGGAATACCCACTTGATAGGTCCTTGCTTCCACCACGCTCTTCTGTATTCTTCTGGCGAAGGGGGTACTGCCATACACCAGCGAACTCAAAATTTGGCCAGGGCTCCGCGACACGATTTTTGAGTGCCTAGGCGCGCGGGCAAGAGTCAAGCAGCAGTGAAAAAGGAGGTGTCAGGTCCAATATGGGGGTCCAGTGAGGTCCCAGACGGTATCTGTACTCCGTAGGTCCCAAGAAAAGCCCCAGTCAGTGCGCTGCTGGAAGATACCAGGAGGTGCTGAAGGGCTGCCAGAAACGTCCCAGAACTGCTGAAAGCGCCTTTTGGTGGAGCTTTCCCCGCTGCTGATGGCCGTGAGGGCGGTATCAGGGGTTTCTAGGCTGTTCTATGGGGTCTAAAGAGGGGTTTTTCGGTGGTGGGGGCTACTGGGAGAGGTTTTGGGGTAGGCTGGAAACTGTCAAAAACGGCTATTTTTGGCTGTTTTGGGCGGTTTTTCGCCTTTTTGGGGCTCTGAAAGGTGAGCTATATCGTTTTCTTGGCTACTGTAGACCGGGGAAACCCTTTAGGGTGCTCCCTGACGGTCGTTTGTGGCCTGGGACGGACTTCGGGTTTAAGATCGGAAAACGAATGCTTGGGTTTCTGAGCCAGTTTGAGCCCCCAGTGTTAAGGGGCGAAAATATGAAGTTTTGGAGATGTTTTCCAGAGGATACGGCCGTTGTATACGAAAAAAATGTACTTACGGAGGCTAAAATTGCGCACAGATAGCCGGAAGTACAGCTCTCCCCCTGTATCACAACGGAAGTTTCAAAAGGCCCGTGGGCGAGTTGCGCAGAGGCGAAATCGCAGCACGCTGATACCAAATGTGCCAGGGGCACGACGACAGATGCTCGGAGATATGTTTTTGATTGAACGTGCAAAGGTACACAATTCGGATTTTTATAATATACTGGATCAGGGCCAGATTGAGGTACAAACGATAATTCGGTTCCGAGTTCTGAAGGCTAAACACTTCTCAAGTGCTCTACTTATTCACTCGTCACTCAGGTTGCAGGGTCAACCACTCGAGAGCCGATGTCACACTTCGGCTCAACGTTCAGTTCCCGATCCGATCTCATTTCTAATTCCGATTCGTCATTCTCGATTCAGATGTTATGCCGACAGGCTGACACGATGACTGCCCCACAGTACTGTCATACTACTGTACTGTCATACTGTCATACTGTCATAGCGTCATACTGTCATACTGTCATAACCTTAATATCTGATATTCGATTTCATTGTCTTTTCAACCCCGATGCGAATCTGACCATTCTTCGAGGGTCTGACTGAGTTCCACGATGACACCCCCCACAGTACTGTCATACTACTATAGTGTCATACTGTCATACTGTCATAGTGTCATACTGTCATACCCCGGACATCTGGTATTCATTCTCATCGTGATTTCAAGCCCAATTTCACTGTCATCGTGCCAATCCCAGATTACCCCCGATGACACACATACGGACGCATAGGCATATCGGCTCACGCTGTGCCTCCGGGCACAGACTCAGAAGTGCGATGTGGACGAAGCAACAACTGATTATTAAGATGCTTTGCCAGTTGCGGCTTACTATTTACGACAGTCCATGTCTTCGAGGTTCCGGTGTGCTAGATCTTACACTGGATGTGATGGCCACTTCCTGTAGTAGGAGTGATGACCCACCGACAGTAATGTCCTAGAAATGCTCTACACAAGCCTTGTGTACATCTGACGAGTTCCTGTCATGGTTGCAATTTCCGGTATCAAGCTCACGTTATACAACTACAGTGAAAGTGTTATTATTATTACTTTATCATTCAGGCGTATATATGTACAGCTATTTGAACCTGCTTGTCCCAGACCGTATTTCCGGCTGTGCTCACTCTAAATTAAGTTGCTACCTAGCAAGATGGTACACAACTTTCTGTACACATACGTATATATTATGCAACAATAAAAGTGAAATTCTATATACTTTGTATGAGCTTATTCACACCTACAATTAAAGTGACCATCATATGTATGCTGCATGAACCTGATTCAGCATCTTGCCCATTAAAGCTACACTGCACGCTGGTTAATCCCCATTACAGAATCACCAATAGCCCTCGTAGGGTATCCATAAGCCACATCCAACAGGGCAATACCCTGGAATTAGGAGTGCAATTGGGGCTGCAATGAAACGGCACCATTCCGGACAGTGAGTAGGTGTAGGCTGTGTTACGCCAGGAACTCTTGGAACTGCTTGCTGAGCTTCTTGCGCGATGATGTTATTATTTGCTTCAAATGCCTGTGCATCTTCAGGGTGCTGAAGCATTTCGGGCAAAATTGCCTGCCACATACATGAGAGTATGCATCCCCCACTGGCAACATCAGTGTGTGTGCGTGCGTGTATGCGTGCGCTTTGTGTGTGTCTGTGTGTGTGACTGTGTGTGTGTGTGGAACACTATAGCTTGCTTATGCTCGGCAATCAAAATGGGACATTCACAAAAGATGGTAACTCGGTTTACTGTATGTGGGTGGGCGATTGAGTGTAGTTGGGATCAACAGGGGCTATGTGGTAAGTTTGACATCGTGTAAATTCATAAGCACAGGCACTAAATATGTTGCATATATTTACTCATTTGTTTACTCAAATGTTCAGCAGCCTACCGAGCCAACAGATACTAAGATGTGAATTACCGGGATCTGGGTGTGAAAGGCAGGATGCATATCAGACTTCAGGTTGTACTGCCAATGATCAATTCTTCCATCGGCCAGGCTTATGCTCGACCGGCCCATTTCCGAAAATGTCCAGGGGAAAGAATGGCATTATTATAGAGATTTCAAAATTTCAGGGAAATTCAGTATTTACGTGATATGTTGCAGCCAAGGATATATATGCTCCAGGCCATATCGCGCATGGAATGACATCACAAAATGCAAGACAAATGCATTTCACACAATAGTAGGCCCTGGAAGACATCACACCAGGTCGGTGTCAACCACCACTGAGAAGAGAAAATCATACTATATATCCAACTTGAGGTACTAGGGTCAGATGGTCTCCTGCATAATCTCGTAGGCAAGTGGTGTGTGAGCACACTTTTGCATGTCCTTCAGTCACACTCCTAGTACTCCTGCCGTTATATTCAAAATGCAGCATAAGAAAATTCCAAGAAGTTATTGAATCAGTTATCAATTACCAGGTGGATTTAGATCGGATTAACCCCTATTCCGGTAATGGAATCTCCCATTTCCCCCAAAATCACATTTTAATCGATATCTCCGCATTAACCCCTATGGAGCGGTTTGTACCGTATACGGTACAACCACTTCAAACTCTAAGCTTGAATTCATTTCTCAGCCCGATAGCACTTGTCGGAATCAGCCATACACGCTTCGCACACCCGTTGCAATAGGTATATCTAATACTCAACAATTTATTCTACACATATACTTAGTATATATATCTCACCCAAGGGCAATTTTGTTGTAGTAAAATCCCCAAAGTTGCTTATTTCTAGGCATGAAATTTGGGTCAGAAGTATCTTAAAGTGTGCAACATCGAGGTGTAGATGCCATTCATCGACAAGGATTCGTTGGTTCAGTGACCACTATCATATAAAATGACCATGCACCTCATATGGGCAATACTTACTTTCCCAACAGTCGATTTCCCCCGAAAACACACAATATGGCCTTAAGTATGGAAAACATTTGACAAATGATGTTTTTTCGTTGTTTTTTTGGGTGCTTTTTCACCTTATTGCTTGAATATTTCGATGTATTGGTGCGTTTAACTACAGCCACCATTACCAATTTCAAGGCATTAGTAAAGGCGATTGTTTTATGGTCGAGGGGCGACCTAATACTCGAATAAGCGGTTGTGAGAACTGATTTTTGACAATTTTGATTCCTGGAAAACGTGTTTTTTGGCTTGTATATCACCGATATATCGTTGTATATATAATGCGATCATGTATTTTATAGATCAAAATCACTTTATAGGAGTTATGGAACATGTAACAAATCACCCACACTTACCAAGGTACCATATACCGTGAAAACGGCACATTTGTGAAACTAGTGCTTTTGGCAAAAAATTCCATCCGCTCCATAGGGGTTAAGACCTTCGATTCGGCTTTTAAAAATATACATGTGAAAACAGCATATTTCCAGGGAATTTCCCCGGAAATTCCCTGCGCACACTTGAACACTGGGTTGTGCCGTTGTGCTGATGTCTTGTCATCCTCCATATTGCCCTCTAATATATTTGTGTTTCGTGTCATATGTGCTGTGCTATTAGTTCAATAAACTTGTATATATGTGCATGATATATGTGCTGTGCAATTCGTTTGTGGTTCCAACAGCTCAGAAAAACTGTTTTCGTGAAATTTGTAGCCAGCTACAAAATAGGCCACCCCAGGCGTTTTTGTAGCTTAGCTACAAACCCGGGTAGCTACAAAAATGGTAGGGGGGTAGCTACAAAAACGGCGTGTTGCCAAGACAAACATGAAAGGATGGAAACCTGCAATTAATGAGGCACCCAAAAACCGTTCCGCCCATCAAATAAAAATCGATCGGTTATCATCGATGAGGGGGGGAAGGTGGGGAGGTAATACTTCATATCCTTATATGTCAAATAGCGTCCCCGAGAGGCGCAATGCAAGCGGTAGACAGCACTTCTTCTGGGATGCCCAGGACAAGTTTGGGAAACCTTGGTGAGCGAGGTGTGCACCAGGGTGCAACAGGATATTGCTTACGGTGGCGGGCCGCCGCGCGGCCATAACTCGCCGCTCCGGCCCATATGCAGGCCGATGGAATATATGGGTGAAGGCTGTAACCTTTAACATGAAGATAGCAAAATGAATGCAAAATTATGAGATTTTTGCAATATCACCATACTTGAAATTAAATTCCGGCAATTTTGGAGATTGGCTGCATTAGCCGAGAGCAGGCCAGTGGATTTCGCAATTGCGGGCCGTAAAGAAAATGAAAAAAAAACAAAAAAAAAACACACCCTGGCGTGCACTGCACCATTTGGTTTCCCCCCCTGATTATTTCCTGGATGTATTTGACATTTACATTACCTGGGCTATAGCAGCAACATTAATATATATGTGTGTGTGTGTGTGTGTGTGTGTGGTGGTAAGCCAGAGTGAATACTACACTATATATATATACATATCTCCGTTACATACCTGCAGTGCAAGACCAGCTGCGAGCTGCTAGCTACCCCACACTGTCCGTTATACTAGAGTGCATGTATTTGTTTGTGGTATCTTGATGTCACGCTCCCGTCACACCGTGTTTCTGGTAGATTCTTCTCACATCCATCCGAGATGGTGGTGAGCTGACCTTGTCGACGGGCCATATTTCATTCAGCGTGAATATGTGTGGATATGCCACCAATCTATTATCAAGAATTGGCCAGCTAGGGCATTGGGGGAAATCTATATACGAAGTATGCGGAGTACTATTTATGTTGACCATCACCGCGGTCGCTCAATTAGCAAGGGAGTGCATAAATCAAATCTAAGTCGGATATTATGTTTTAACGCACCAGTGGTACGAAGAGGCAATGATATAAATAGATCATGCATAAATCGCATGCATGCAACATACAACCATGATTTCATTGTTTCAACCATATCAGCTGAATTACAAATTCTGCATCGAAGGATGGGAGCATACGTTAAAGTGTATGTTATTGCCGTTTGGATTCACAGAAGTAGCAGCAGTATCTATTGCATCATCCTCTAGCGATGCCACAGTACTGGCCGTAATGACGGCTAGCACAAGCATGCACCGCATCTCCACGTTAAGCCAAGCCATCTCAAATACGGTATCGGTGTATATCTTCTTGGTTGACAGGCAAGAGAAATCGACGAGACGCCCTGTGAACGTCTGGGATATAGTCAAGTGCAAGTGAAATAATAAAGCACACACGACAAAATCTTGTGATGATGATTGTAATTTTGTGATAAACTTCGTCAATCAGATATAGCATTGTGTGTAATCTTCCCTTACTCGATGCACTGAGACATGCATGAATGCGATAATACTGATAATAATGATAATCATAATAATACTTAAATGTGATTGCAACATGACTCGCTCCGAAAGGCACTCGGCCGCATACAAACATACATGCACATTGTCAGCCAGTCCAGAACGCTGTCCCCAATAGTCTCGAACAGTCAGCCTGATCTTAGCTTGAAACCAGCTGGTAACAGACATCTGGCTGGACCGATGGTTAGGTTAAAACAAGTCTGATATTCAGTTTGAACAAGATCATGCGTACGGCATCAGACTGTATGCTTTATGATAACATGACAAGGGTTGTTCCCTGCTGTTGACCTCTTCAGTGGGTTTCACGAATGATACATTAAGGTGTGGTCCCCTCAATATCACATATATGCGTAGCCCTAGATAGTCCATTGCTCATTTCTAGACCCGTCGCGCATGCAATCAAGTAACATAATCGACGGCAAAACCGATAGCATATTAGTGTGTGAGACAGTGAATGGTAGTGATGGACATCCCCGAGCGCACGGTGAACTACATCCTACAGCACGCAAGTAATTGATAATGTTAAACTTGCTTTAATCATGATTTATAAACCCAATTTGATGCTGAGCACTTGGCAGAATGCATGCATGATGTGCTAGCATTGATATATATACCATGGACCATTTTGCTCAGCTTCAAGTGCAAAGACGACGCTTGAGTTTTTACGATCACGTCTCCGATATTCAACCGAGCATAATTTAGATGCACGTATGCAATCCCCCTTGACTAGACCTCTCCACGTTTGTTCACTACGTTTGAATTAGACATTAACCAATATCGAGCACGTGCGAGCAAATAAACTATATATATTGATCAAATCCCATGATCTAAAAATGTCGTTGGCATCGTGGTGCTGTGCAGTGATGCACGGTAGGCTCAAAAGAGGCAGCAGCTCGCGACTTGCTATGCATTGTAGATGGTCGATATACGTATTATAATAATTACCTAGTTAATAGCTTTATAAGCGTTCGCGAACGTGGCAACAAATCACGTATCTTCGCGATACATGACTACAAATCGTGCTATCGGTCCGTGTCGACAGTGGGAACTGCGCATTGCATTTCATACATCGGTACCAAATACAGTGCTATCTCACATATCAATTCAAGGAGAGTAAGGGTTGTAAAGCTTCATCGCGAGTACGCACCAATCAATGCTGAAACTGCTGTCTTCGACTGGTGATGCGGAGGTAAACCTACAGGTCAGTCGCCTGCATCTGCGTTAACGTCGAATACAACACGCGTATATCAAGGATGCCGCCACTCTCTTCGGAAATATTAGCACTGTTTGTACGTGCAGTATACTTATAATTTAGCCCAGCAATGTCTGACTGCGCGGATGATTATACTGCTACAAGTAGTAACAGCAGCAGTGGTCTTGCGACAAACACGAGGATCGCAAACGAATTTGCTATACGAGCTTTTGCTTGTGGGAGCCGTCTTGGAGCCGCCGCACGTACACGTGCGGTCCCCTGATGAATGATTCAAATTAATATCATCAGCAAAGGACTCCAGTATATCCAGCTCTCGTTCCACGACGGCCTCGGTCGGGGTCGTCCCAAGTCCAAGATACACCCTTCTGTAAGTTGGTCAAATCGCGGAGAAACACGCATGATAAGTATACGTACTTTAGTTTACTTTGTCCATACCATATATCCGAACAGTTTGCAACGGCCCTGCTGAGTGTGCTCAGTCATAAGCATTCTTCCGATAGGAAAAGTCCAGCTGTTTGCCATGCTCAGTCATATTAAAATATCAAGTATCGGTGCAGGAAGAAATATGCGGCACACGCGCCGCTGGAACAGTATGGTCAGCTGCTTAAATCGACATGGCACGGGAGGAGGAGTTTGTGCTAATTAGACGACGATTCCGTGGCGTACGTGTGCGTGTGCATGCGCGTGCGTGACATAATTACGTGGTCGTGGTAGGAAGACTGTCGTTTCTATGATTTTAGACGATAAGTTGTTCAGTGATTTCGTAAGCAAAGCTACGGTATATGAACAGATCCCAGTATCTTAATTATTTAGGCGGCATTCTTGGCTACATGCCATGATGACCAATCGTGATGCAGCACTCGACACAGAACGGCGATGACGCTATATATATCGCGCCGTTCTCGAATCTTTATTGATGTCGACTGGCCTACCACACTATTATATCATGAACACTGCTCGCATGCATGCGCTCCCAGCTGACGTACTGAAGGTGCCAACATCATTTTAACAGCGGAGCCCGCTCGTCGCTCTCACTTCGCGTCGCAGGGGCTCCGCCCCCGCTCCGCTCGCGCTCGCTTTGCCATTTTACCCGATGCGATATCGGATGTGGGTATCTCCATCTGAGGTCTGTCTCGTGTCTAGGCTGCGACGATACGAGCGCGATGTCTATGGCGACTAAAAGTGTGAGGAAAGGATGACGTGACGGCATTCGTCGAATGTCCGTTGCATAAGATCGGTTAGCTCAGAAAATGTAGTTATATGATCGAATCAGTTTTATCGGACTACATGTTTAAAAAACAGATTGTCTTAAATATGGAACATACATGGAATGTGTAATATAAATGATAGAATGGGGTAATCAGTGTGCTCCCCCAACCACCCACCCCCATTTTCGGGCGAGAGGAATAAATGTACCTTCGGTGCGATGACTCCCATCGTATGAGACAATATGGGGGGGCATTGCTTTAGGGGGCATGACCCCGATTCCGACAAATATATATTAGATATTGCACTAAATTTGCATGCATGTATATAATATCATATATACTACGGATATAAGTCATTCGCATACCTCTCGAAGAAATATATTGATTTTGTTTAAGATAAATCAAATATATGACATGGATGGATGATTTATACATACATACAGACATATGATTAAGTTTTATAGCATAACTAATGAATATGTGTAGTTACGCATAGTGATGACTAAATGACGTGCTGCGTATCCACCCGATCGACATCGACAAATGTTCTTAAATCTAGCGAGAAACCGAAGCGCTAACACGACAATGCTTCGGCTTACCGCGTTCTAAAAGCACGCATCATGCAAGCACGCACTGAGGCGAATACTATTGTCCAGCTTGGGCGTGTGCCACAAGCTCGATGAGAAATCGTTATGTCGTAGCGCGACCGTCGACACGTAGGTAGTGTAGAGCGATGCGGGGAGGGAGTACACACTTTGCGGGTACATTGACTTGTAGCTACCCGCTTGGTATAGTATAGCGAGCCATCGCTGCTAGATACAGCTTCGTCGGAGCTGAACTGCATATTTGCGACTGCTGTCCGCCAGCAATACGAATGCCGACTTTGCACTCTTTTATTAATAAGCTTCTTGCTGCGAAAACAAGCATATATATATATATTGCATATAAATTGACAGTGCTGGTATAAACAGGTGTTCTACTACGGGTGCGGTGCACGATGCGCTTCGTACATGCACGCTTGATGCTGTTTATCTGTATGCAAGCAATCCGCTTCCAGGAAAGCCATCAGACAAAGAACTATGATGACAAAGGTGCGCGTGTATTACAACGCCGGTATGGTCGAGGCGTACGTATTTCCAGTGATTCCTGCGTTGATTTATTAGGGCTCGCAGCGATCTTATACAAACCTTGCTCAGCACACACCTATGGTGCTACATATGGCAGTATACGTACGCATCCCATGCAGTGATAAGAATATATCATGACGCAATTGTGCATCGCCTCAGCTAGCAAAAGCAATCGACAAGTGGTCACATCCACCAAACGATCTTCAGCGTCCATAGATCTGTTTGGTCCAACTTCAGTTTCACATCATTAGCACTGCAGTAGTTGCTCGTGCGACAGTTTGATCGTAGCACAGTTGATGATTGCATGTATGTCGTCACGTAGCTAGATTGGCCATAAATATAGAGTGTTATTGCAGCAGTGAGATGTTGAAAAGCCGATACCCAATACTATCGTACAGGCTCATCGGCGAGACAGTGCGCATATACGCGTGCATCATCGCCTGAAATAAGCCGCATCACACGCACAAGAAGTTTGAACCGCGTGTGGAGTAGTGTGGGAAGCAGGCATGTACGGTCAATTAAAGAGTGCAGCATACAACAGCGCTCGCTCCCTCTGCTGGCCCTGGGTGAATGAGAGTACATCCATGTGCGCAAGTAACGTTCTGCCATTGGAACAGAGTCTGAATATCACAATAGAGACCACCTACAGTCGAGCTCTGGGCATCGAATGGGCTGGAATTATGTACGGAAATGAGCTGCGCGTGAAACCTGCCATTGCAAATATTGGAAAGCATGTTGTAAACATGGCAGGTGATACGACATTGTAACACGCAGTGTTTATATTTGTACAACATCGGTCAAGCTGATTGTCGACTTATTGTCAATGCGCCCGTCTATATACTATGCGCATGACATACAAATGCCGTGGATATACGCAAACTATTTGTTAATCATATGATACATATGGTCTGTCGATGATGAAGCGCACTTTATGGGGGAGTGCAAGAATAGTCTGCTTCATGTTGACCTAACCTAGATACTACTAATCCACCGACGACAAGTGCATACGATAATACGGCCAGAACTTGAATTTTGATGCCGCTCTGCGGGATGTTTCCTAGACACTCTAGATGCCAGTCGCAGTGAATGCAATTGTGCTTGCTGGAAGCTTCGTCTTGCATAACATTGCTGCTGTTCGCCATGGACTGTCAGGCGTTTGGATATCGATACCATTTTCGAGAAGGATCCTGGAAGATAATGCTGTACGAACCGCATCGACGGACGAATGGCAGTTCTCCTGCTGGTGGGGACAGCTCCAGGGTCAGACCGCAAGCGGTGGGATGGAAGGGTAAGACCATCATGATGTCAACTAGTAGCTGATACTAACCTGCAGTATTATAGGGCATATCCTGCTTTGATATAGATGCTCCTTGTTTGCATATTGTGATGCCGTGTATGGAATGGCAGGGCATATACGATTATTGCAAGATATCCTCCCGTGTTGGTTGATACCACCCTGGTTGTGTGCTTTTGGTCTCATTTTGGTGGGTCGTGATCCTATTTTACGCGGTATTGCCCTGAGAATGGCATGGTAGGACGTCTACAACTCTACACACATACGTACGTACGTACGTACGTGCATATGAGAGAGAGAGAGAGAGAGAGAGAGAGAAAGGTGTATGCCTTGTTACATATTTACGTCTGGGCTGTGTGTGCAACAGCAATGTCTGTGATTACCTGAAGTTTGAGATGAGTCAGAACGGCATCGAGCTCGTTTTTGAGGCAGGGAGGTATGCAGAAGGCAAATAAATGAAAGCTAATACATACTACAAGATTTCGTTATGCAGAATGCCAAGTTTTATTGCTACAAGGAATGCATTTAAGATGTGCTCATGCATCAATCACATCGTATATCATTGATGGTTGTAGACCTTTTGCTCATGCCACATCAGCAAGGCAATGGCTTTTTGCACTCCTATTTATCTAAGTGACTGTAATTACTCAAGTAATATAGCCATACATTCACCCTATAAGTCAGCTGGTGATATGCAGCACAGTACTCAATACTGCTATATCAAAGGTCGGTCGTCACGCATAGTAGCATGTATTCTCATACTTATGGACATATCATGGTATATCATCAGGGATGCGTGCTGATCCAGCTCGTATAAATTTCCACACAAGGGGCGATCTGCGTTATTTTGGGAAAAGTGCATTATTATGGTCAAGATTGTGAAATAACGTCAGACGATAGAAGCGACAAGGCTTGTATGAGCCGAGCAGGCATGCTGACGAATACCAAATTTGTGCATGATAAGAGCAGCCAAAATTTTAACGGGTTGATTGTTGAGAGATTCAGGATACTATCACACATATAATTAGCATACATTTGTCACTATTTGTTTGACTGCATCACCATGATTCCTGGGATTGAAACCTGGATGCACATCAACCACCGTATGGCGTTCAACATAAATTTGTGCAATCATTCTAAGAAGTGTCACAAAAAAAATGGAAAACTGTTCCGGATTATAGTATAATGAATATGGCACTTTTATTCTGATGATAATCATGGTAATTGTGAACGGCGCCGTGTGTTGCAGTTTATAATATGTTGCGACACGACATTGTGATAGATAGCTTAACAGTGGGATGAGTAATTGTCAGTCTATATGCACTCAAACATTGTGTGATAACACTAAACAGAAAAATGATAACAACACATAGTACCAACTTTCTGAAACTTTGCATCTGCTGATCGGAAGCTCTTGCTGCAGTGTCGTATATTGATGTTGGCGGCCGCATGCTAAAAGCCATCACTTGTAGAGTTCCATCGAACTAAAATTTCTCTATCACCATAGCTAGAATATAAGTTAATGTTGTCGATTTATTGTTTTTTCAACAGTTGTGGTGAGCTCCTTAATCTAAGTAAAGCATTTTTCTTGGGAGAGTACGCACCACCTTGTACTGCTGGAGATGCATGGAATATAGTCAAACGTACGCAGCAGAATGATGCCACGAAGAAGAGGAATTACCACAAGTATCACCGGGTAGCACTTCATAACAACTGAATTGACATACCCACAAATATAAAACTATATAAAGGAATTGCACAATGCATCAACAATGATAAGCTTTGCGACTAACATTAGCACACGTATAAGACGATCATAGAGCAGCAGGAAATGCATCCCAGCATACGCAACCAAAATAGCACAAAAACTAAACAACGAGACATGCAAAATTTGGAATGTCGGAAAAGAGGGTTGGAATGTCACATGCATGGCAGGGGAGATGCTGAGTGTATGCTTTTCTGTAAAATGTTTTCCACAATGTGAGTGTGGGTGAACTTGCAGTATGTGTCCAGGAGATCAAATTATGGGAGGCAACAAAGGGGTCATGTTTGCAGTCAAGCATAAAATGTATCAAAAGGTGAGATTTATCCAGTAGGACTTCCATGTATACCCATGGTTCTCTTTTGGTCAATTTGCTGAGGTAATTCATTGTGTATTTTTGTCCGGCGACACATAAGAATGCTCTCACCTGTATCAAATCTTGTTTATAGGCATACTGAGTTGCATACTGCTATCTAATACACATATGTCATCTGGGACACGGGTATCATCTTATACATGCATAATGACACTAGTCGGACTGAGAACATCGGTAAAAAATTGGGTCAGTGTGTGGTATCTTACGGGTGTGAAATAATTTGTATGACACACAGTACAGTATACTGCCAATTATAATATGTATACTGCACGCCCCTGTGCAGGTGGAGGTCTCACCACTAGCAAAGTCACCGTTCGTGGAGTGCCTCCAACTGGGAGGACCGCCGCCGGAGTGCATTTATGATAGAGAAGTTGCATTGCGGTACAATGTGCTATATCAGAAGAACATCGCGCAGAAAGTTGATGGTGACTCGTCCACTACACTAGCTGTGCATACCAACGAAAGTGGGTATCAACAGAGGATGTACCAGATATACAGAACCAGTCCTGATCAGCACATGTGTACCTCTAACGGTGTGCTCCACACATTCAACACTGACCTTTGTCCCATTGGTTTGAAAAAAATGAAATCATCATTATGATTATGTCAAGATCATCAAGTTCCCGTGGACAATCTTCCATCAATCTGGTCAGAGTTTTTCAGAATATCGTAGAAAGTTGTCGTTTAGAGGAATGTTGTAAAATATCATCACAATACTGTGTGTGGACATGGATGCCAGAGGAGTCTACTGACTTTGATGCGTGCACAGACAGACACCATTTGCAAAACTTAATACCAAACCTGTTCGGAAGCTCTCAGGAAACCCTTTGAGGGACTAAATGGAAACGCGGTGGTTCATCGTGATCACGTGATGACTCAAGGTTTCTTATTATATATATACATATGTAATAATATTTCTTACCTTCACGGTGGGTGATACCGTCCTGAAGTCTTCCAGGGTCTGCTATTTTAGTGGGTGCCTCTGTTTTACACACTGCGATCCCTTCTTACATACACGGTGTGGCAGAGAGTACCCAAAACACACACCCACACGCACACAGGGCCCTCCCCTGTGCAAGGATAAGCATACACACACACACACACAGGGCCCTCCCCCGGGGCCTAACCCTCGCCGGATTGGCGGGGGGACAAAGAATGGAGCGGGGAGCGTTTGCCGGCTGAGGGGTATGACCCCCCACACGGCTAGGGTTACGTGCGGTGTCGGTTGATACAGCGCTCGGGGTTCCCTGCTGAGGCATCCGAGTGCAGGGTGTTGGCTGCTACCTTTGCCGATCAGAGCCTTGGTTGTGTCTTCTCTTTCTTGTGTTGATTGTGTTAGTTGTGTTTGCGGTGGTATCTGTTGGGTGTGGTCTGGACCCGGGCCCGTAAGGACGAATCCGCACTTCTGGTGTGGTGGCCGTCGCTTGCCGTTGCTCTCTACGGTCCAGATCCGGTCTTGGGTTTCACGCACACACGTGTTGTTCGAGTTGTGTACATATTTTGCGCCTGTGCAGGCATGGTTTCATATATTTGTTTGGGGAGCCAACAGCAGATGGATTTTGCATCAATAGCAACGGTCGAGGGTACCGGAGACCTTCGGGGCGCGGTTACTTTTGCACAGACAGCCCTCCGCGCGGTTGGCATAGAGCGCCCATCCAGGCCAACCCAGCTGACAGTCCAGTATATTGGATACATTTGTATCTGACGGATGCCTCTGCTGGCGTCAGCACCTGCCCGCCCAATCCCCCGGGGTGAGAGGCAGGACTCCTAAGGCCACGGCCGGTTGCAAATCCATGGCGATGAGTTTCCGGATGCTGTTTTTTGGCTCGATTTGGTTTTGGTTTTTCGGCTTGGTGGCAGGTGGTGAGCGTCACTGGGCGTGGTGTTCGAATGAATGAATTATGACTATGAGTTCTGATGAAGGTAATCGGGCGAATGAGGGGTTTGTTTATAGTGTAAATATGGAAGGGGCGGCTGGGCAGGCGGCGGACCTGGCGGTCACGGATAGTGTAAATAATGAAAGGCGTGTTGATGGTGGGAGATCGGCTGGGCAAAGTGTAGGCCCAGCGATGGCGGCGTTGCCAGTGGGCACCCTGGTGGAGGTGTATTGGCCAGGTGAGCGCAGCTGGTATGGTGGACGGTTAGGGGGGGGGGCATCTGTGGAGGGGGCGACGGTGATTGAGTACCTTGATGGGAACCCGGAGAGAGAGGAGGTGTTCCTGGAGGACAGGCCGAGAGGCCCGGGTGATCATGACGGTTTCCTGTCCAGGCGGGGTGGTGGGCGGCGCGTCGGGGTGAAGACGGCTGGTGGCTGGAGCAGGGAGGCGGAGAAGGGCTTGCTTATGGGTTGGCGGCAGCTGCCTCGGGGGGATGCGGGCGCGGGTGCGGGTGGCAAAACTGAGGGGGTCAGCGGGGAGACGGGGCCGGAGTGGATGGTCTAGCGGATGGGATGGCAGTGAGCAGCGGAGAGGGCGTGGAGGGCCCTCATCTGTCGCTTCGGTTGGAACTGTCGGGGCGTTCGGCTGGGGTTAGCGCTGATCTTGGGAGTGGTGCTGTAGCGGCAGGGCAAGTCGGGTGGTGAGGAGGCCGTGGGGGTGGCGGGTGAGGGCGTCCAGGGGGAAAGGTTAGGAACGAGGACGGCGGGGGCAGAGCGCGGGGCTGATGTGGCGGGTGTGGGAGGCGCTGTGGAGCCGCTGAG